>CP139506.1:19457126-19683820 GCA_021014915.2 Artemisia tridentata subsp. tridentata | reverse complement strand
GAAGCTGAAAAAATCTCCATCGGACTTTCGTTCAAGATGTTTGGATAAACACTGAAGTACTTGAAAGTTCCACTCCGATGAATTTACACAGACCCGGCTCACAAATGATAAATGAAAATGCCGGGGTCAAAAACTTTGTTCTCATTCCCAAACGAGTGAGGGAAAGGACAAGCTACCTTATAAGGACATAAAGGTAGAAAAACTCGAACGACATATGTGAAGTCAATATAATGGCCATCCTCAAAGGAATTGTCACTTGTCGGAGAAAGATCGGGATTATCAGTTGAGGTCACATCATCAATTTATGGATAATAAAGTCCTTGACCTCTTCGATTTCTAACTCTTCATCAAAGAGAGGATTTTATTTTGATAGAAAAGAACTCATCTTTCAAATTCAAAAAGAGAATTTGAATGGACTTTGAACTTTCATTTTGAACTTCCTCATCAGAAAGTGATTCGTCATCACTAGAGGAAAAATCATCATTTGAATTGAAAAGGGGATTAGAGAAAATCCCGAAAGAATCTTTGGGAAAAGAGCGTTAGAAAACGTCTCGGAAAAATCATCAGTAGTGTCAAAGAATGATCACTACGAGAAGAACCATCACTTTCACTGTCCGATATATCCTCAGACCACTTGGGATTGGGATAAGGTTTTCAGCACTAGACTTTATAAATTCGTCCAATTCCTTTTCATGAATAGTGCTAATAGGTCCCTCCCCATAATAAAAGAGGTCCCTCGGAGTCCAAAGTAGGTGATACGGATGTGGGTGCACTAAACTGAGGGAGTTGAGAAACGGTATCATTTAAAGGAATATCACTCTCCTCGTCGTCCTCCTCATCATACAAATGGCTTTTATACGTTCCATTTGCTCATCTGCTGTAATTCTGCAATAGTCTTGTCTTCCTGCCTTTTCTGGGCAGGAGTAATTGCAGCTGATGAATTCTCACAAATTTCTCACATAGAATCATCAATCATCGTCATCGTAAATGAAAGTTTGACGACATTTGGAATCTATTCTAGCTGTTTGTTCTTCTTCAGCTAGAAGTTCTCCAATAGTTTTACCATGACGATCATGTTGGGTATTTTTAACAGCCAAATCATTAAGTGTATCCATCATATTTTGAAGTTTTTGGATAATATTATCAATAGATTTTTCACGAGGAGTGGCTGAGGTTGAATCATTTGATTTTGTGGAGGTTGGTCATGACAAGAATAGTCATAATGGTTCCAAGGGCCATGCTCATAGACAAGCGGGGTCCTCGTTTGACAATCAGATTCATAATGTGGACCACCACAGAATTCACAATAGTAAAACTGTTGTGACTGATTCGGTGAATCATATGGATATTGGTCATACCCGAAGTTTTGATTACATGGATCTTGTTCATAGACAGACGTATTTCCTGCTTGACAATCAAAACTTGGGTGAGGACCTCCACAATGTTCACAAGGATCATTTGGCATATTTTGAAATGATGTGTCATTGAAGTTTTGATAACACGGCTCTTGCCAAAATGAATCCTGAGAAGGGGTACTGAAATCGTTGTGAAAATCTGGATAATCAAGTGTGAATGGCTGATAATTGCAAAAACATTGCTTACACTGTGAATCATCCTCCAACGGACCTTCACACATACAACAATTAAGCTGAGTGAGTGAAGATGGCTGGGGTTGTGGAGAGTGTTCGGAAAAAGAATCCGGAGGTGGGGCAAGTGGTGTGCTCTGAGAGCTAGGAATTTCCACCACTTCCGTTATGGTCTCTGGTTCTTGTTCTTGATAAACGTGAAGAGTATTATCGATGGAATTAAGCTCTCTTTCAAGGGCTAAATCACACCAATAACAAGATCCGTATGGTGCATCATTTCCACACTGCTTACACGAACACTTGGAACACGAAGGCTGTCAATCAACGGGCTTTTACAATTCAAACATTTGTACCCGAGAGACGCCACAGAAGAAAGGTATAAGAAGTTTAGAATCAAATGGATAGAGGGTAAAGGGATAAAGAATCAAAAAGGGTAAGAGGGTAAAGATGAATATTTTTGGGTTTTTGGTTTTTTTTTTTCAATTAAATCAAGAACGAAGCAAAACACAAGTGAACTTAAACCTTAAATCAACCAGCGTACGGTAGCTCTCTGACTGAAAAACGCACAGAGTGGCGGAGAAGCAAAGGTGGGCAATTAATGCTCCTTAAAAACCCGCTTCTTTCGGTCTGCAATTTAATGTCAAGACCTCCTAGAACCTCCGTTCGAGTTTGTTTATCAATCAAAGGTGAGCCGAATTCGCAAGCGACACAAAGGCAAGTTTTTATCTTTGGTTTGGGAACTTATTATGGTCGTACCCCCAGTTAGGTAGTACTCTGTCTTGATTTTTGATGGTAATTTTTATTGTTTATTATTAAACAAAGAAAACGGAAAATATTTTTGGGTTTTTATTATTATTTTTTTATATGATATATCTATATAGAAAAGAAAAGAAAAATTTTTTTGTATTTTTTTTATGGTTTATGGAAACAGGAACTTCTGGAAGAAGGGTCTCAAATCACTAATCGCCTGAACTCTAAACAATTGTCGCAACACACCTCCCCGGCAGCGGCCGCCAAAATTTGGTCCGTCTGAAAACGTATATATAAATATAAACAGTCTCAGAACGAATACTCGTGTGTAGTGTGAAACCAGGCAAGTGTTTACCTGGGTCGTTTCCCAACGAGGTGCGAATGGGCAAACTGTGAAAAGCTTTGGATTAGAGTGATTGATGAATCAGATATTTTTTATTTTTCTTTTTTATATCTAATTAACAATTGAAACACAAATATACAAAAGAAAAGTAAACGCGATTTAAAATAAACTACAAACGCGCAACAGGAAATCTAAAATGGGACAAAAAATGAAATTTATGAAATTTAAAACCTAAAAATGTAAAATGACTTAAAACTTATTTAAAAACTTAAATTATATTTTTTTTACACTTTTTATTTAATTATTATTAATTATTTATTATTTTAAAATTTATTTAAACTATTTAAAATTGTAAAAAATACTAAATGGACAAAGAAAAATCTAAAACTTTTTCTATAAATATTTATTAAGTAAAAATAAGCTAAGAAAATTATAAAAATGAAAATTACTTAATTAAAATTTTAAAAAGATAATTTCTATTAATAGAAGCTATCACTATTTTTCTATTTTTGGTTTTCTTAAGGTCTAAAAATGTAATTATATTTTTCCTAGATTATAAATGACAAAAGAAAATTATGAAAATTAGATTTATATTTTTCTGATTATTATTTTATTTATTATGATTTAATTACCAATAGAAACTAATTAAAAAGATTAAAAATATCAAAACTATTCAGAAAATTATGAAACTTTACAGATAAATCTAAAATATTATTAAAAAGCTAGGAAAATTAAAATCAAAAGTTTAATAAGCCTACTGAGCTGATTTGGGCAGATAAGCAGTTGAGTAAATAAGCTAATAATAAGCTAATAAGCTCAAAACTCAACCAATGGCTCAGAACAGGCTTAATATGCTAAAAGAAACACAAATCAACTTAAAAAGCACAAATAAGCACTAAGGATAAGTAGATAAGCAGTTTGGCTGTTTAACAAACTAAGGTATGAAACTCAGGCAAAACAGCAAACTTGCAGACCAATTATAAGCAGTGTAATAAGCTGAAAAGTGAAATATTAAGGGGGAAAAAGATTATCTATACTACTGGCTATCTAAAAATATGAAAGCCCTATCACAAACTTCCCAATTGATGTTCAATTAAGCACTAGATCAGCAGGTATAACTGAGGGGTCTGCTGTGTTATGCAGAATTGTGCAGAAGTGCACAATGATGTTCAGGCTTAATCCAACTCTATTGTTTACACTAATGGATCAAAAAGGACTCAGACCAGCCAAGGAAAAGTACCAAATCAGCTTGTGGCTGATTAGGGCTTATTTGGCCTTTTGGCAGCCTGAAATGAACATAGGCTGCACAAAACTTGATTATCTATCTAAACTGCTAATGAGAACTTGGAAAAAGCTTATTATGACTATTTTAAGCTTATCCAAAGTTGGGATAATGGCCAATGTACAGTAAACTATGACTTTGACTAGTTGACTGAGTAAAACCAAACACTCCTTAAGGGTGTCCTGTTTTGATTTTACAAAGGAAACACAATATTCTAAACTATAAGATCTGATTTTAATGATTGACTAATTTATATAAACTCTAATAAACAACTTTTATCAGAAATATAAGCAATTTAATAAGCTTATGCTAATATGGCTATTTTTGGCTTTTTTAAGTTTTTTTAAGTAATATAAAGAAAACTATATAACTACTGACAAAACCTGATCAAATATACTTAGAAACTAGCAAATATCATATAACAATAACAATAAGCTAATAATAAGCAATTCTACAGTGATATGGGAAATAATGCAAAAATGAGAAAAAGCTCACAACTGAAATTGATTATGGAACAGAGAACAAGGACCAGAAACCACTCCTAGCTTGTTGTCAACAAGCTAGAAACCAGAAAAACCATCCAGATTAGCTTCTAACCCATACAGCTTATTTTGACCCTTCAGTTGACTTTTGTTGACTTTTCTTCAAATCTTGAATTAGAACAGAATTAATCTAATATAAACTTACAAAAAACTATGGAAAGCTTATGTAAGCTTATAGAAAGGGTTGGGAACTTGTTATTTGATTTTCTAATAACTGTGGAACTTAATACGATTTAACATGAATTAGGAAAACTTGAAATCTTATTAGAACTTGAAATGATTACAATACAGAAGTAACATAGGACTTGAAACAAACTAGAATTACAACTGAAAACCTTAAATGAAACTGAAATAACATTTAAGCTACTTTCTACACTAATTTTGGTCTTAAACTACTGACAAACTTCATTCTTGTGCTTCTTCTTCTTTATATAGCATTCCAAAAGACTCTCTGATGAATTCCGAGCTAATCCCACCCATTTAATTGTTTTGAAGTGATCTCAGCCATCCATGGCATTTTTGGCGGGAAAAGTCATCAAGTGGGATTTTAACCTGTGAGGTGGAAGAGTGCATTAAATGCACTTTGGATTGTTAGGGAGTGTATTGGGAAGGAGGAGGTGAGGTGTTTGGGTGGTTTTGCAGGGAAAAATGGTGGGCTGAGGTGGTTTTGGCGGGGTGAGTGGGGAAGGAGACGGGTCAAACATTGGTTTGACCCTGGGATATTTTAGCAAAGGGTGTGGGCCGGGTCATGTGTTGGGTGGATTGGGCTGAGGTTATTGTGTTTGGATTGGGTTTTAATAATAAAAGTGGGTTGGGTTAATTTAGGGAATGGATATGGATTTGGGTTTTTATGAAGTAAAAAGAATCCGTTTGGTTGTATAATAGATAAGCCCAAGGACTAAAGTTGTAATTTCTGAAACTTGAGGGGCCAGATGTGACAAACTTCCAAACTTCATTCCAGGGATCACACTTGCCAATTAACATTAGTACAAGGACCATAATTGCGAATTTCCATTTTTAAAACTTCCAAGGACCTTTTATGTCAATTTTGGATTTTGAGGGGTTAAAAGTTTGCCATTTGTAGAAAACTTTCATCCAGGGACTATTTTGAACAAGTTTGATTGTCCAAGGACTTAAGTTGACTTTTTATTCATTTTAAACCTTCAGGGACTAGTTTTGCCATTTTGTGAAACTTCAGGGACTGAAATTGACAATTGTGTGAACTTTGATTGTTTTTCACTTGTTTTCAATCTTTTTGTTCCTGAGTCACATAAAAACACATTTTATGATATTTTCTGTATTATTTGACTTTTCAAAGCATTTTTGGCTGTTTATGTGGGTTTAAACAAGGTAAATATATGTGTATTTAGACACATATCAATATATATATTAAAACTGATAATATTTGTAACATTCTTAATCTTACTTATGTGTTTGATTGCAAAGATCTAATTGATGCCTAAGGTGATCATGAATATTGCTGATTTTGTGTGCCAAACTTGATAGTTCCCAAGCCTCCGTAGTCGTAGTGACATGCCTGTTTGAAAGAAATGTTTGTGTATGCATTGAGGTATTTATGTATTATTGTATCAACAATATGTACTATGTTGTTCATGAGAATAATGCTTAATAAAAATGTGAATCGATAACATACTCTTGTCCCATTCCAATGAGGTTGATGATTATTGATGAACAAGCCACAATGCTTCTAATGATCCAATAAACAGCGATGGGAATATGAGCCGTGGCCGTCACTAACTCTGGTGTCTCGGGGTCAATATATTGCTCTGGAAGCTCCTTAAATCTAACAATGCAATGAGTCAAGTCAAGCATGGCCTTGATGAGATTAAACACGGCCTCAAACCTTGGTTTGAGAGCATTACGACGCTCTAGTACATCAGGCAGTTGCTTGAGGTCGGCTAGTGATTTGGCGAGTGGGTTGAGAGTGTAAAGCTGAGCCACCAGCCAAAACTCGCCGTAATTCACTGCAAATGCCGCTAAAGTAATAACAGCTTTTGCATCCCAACTGTAGTTGGAAAGCATGTTAAAAATCCCTGTAGTGGTTGAATGTGCGTCTTGACCTCCAACACACTTGCAAGAAATCTATCATATAGTTTTAGACGTTAAAGGTTAAAACCTTCATAAAATTGATAAAAAAAAATATACTAAACCCGAGCTAAACTTCTACCTCACATGAAACCTTATTGATGGTGAGCGCCATAACTTCAAGCATCTCATTGACATCGTTATAAACTACACCATCCACAATGGCATCCAGTTCCTTTTGATTACCCTACAAATCGTAATCAACAATTTAGTAAACAAATCGATAAATAAATTAAGTATTAACACGATTAATGTACTTGATGGCTAGGGTCCGGATTGGCCCTATTCATAATGTCCTCAACGATTTGAAGGAGTGGTATGACGTCAAGATATGTGCCATCGGGTGCATGAGTGGCGAGTATGTGTTTCATCATGGCATTGTCGTCTGAGGACGAGAACATAGTTCTGTCACCTCTAGCATGGCGAATCCTTGGAGTAGCCATTGACGAAAATGGTGTAGTTGTTAGAGTAACAGGATTTTGAGTTGTGATTGCTGAAAAATCGGCATGCTAAAACCTGATATAAACTCTAAATTTGGAATAAAGTGTGTATGAATCTTGTACCTTGCTTGTATAGCTTCAGTTAAGCTTCCCTTTGAACTTTTGGGTCCATTCTCTTTATCTTTTCTCTTTTGTCTACCATTTATGGAAGTATATTTATTTATATGTGTAACTAAGAACATATGCACAATCACATGTTTACTTTTATTTGAGCCTACTTTAGTCAACAGTTTCGGTATTTGGCTATCAATTTATCCAATTTGTATACATTCCTGAAAGCGCTTATTTATCCTTACTTTTTGGTCTTGATGAAGAGCGATCCAAACATGAACTTTATCCGTTGACTGCCAGAAAATAAAAGCTGCCTAATGACATCCCCAAAAACGTTGTCATGTTCACCATGTTTTCAGTTGTTTAATCCAATTTGGGTTTTTAGACGTACTTTACCATTTTGGGTTTTTAGAGAGCTCCCGGGGTTCAAATACCGTCACGATTTGGTTAGGGATGTTCTTTTTGACATATTCAGGCGTGCTGGGATTTCAGTTAAGAAAGAAGCACCTGTGAATTTCTTGACCGACCCGATGGAAGGAAGATCGACACTTAGACCAGCTGACATTTTGGTCTTTGGATGGATAGGGGGAAACATGCTTGCGTTGATCTAACGGGGTTTCTCCACTTGTGGGATTGGGGAATCATGCTTTTACGGCAGGTCAGGCTGCTTTGAAAGCCGCTTCATGCAAAGTAACCAAACACGAGAAAGCGTGCCTTGATAACCAACACGCGTTTATACCTTTTGCTTTTGATACTTTTGGTTTCCTTGCATCGGAGGCTGTGGAGCTGCTCAAAAGAGTCCAACGGGTTATGCATAGCAATGTTACGACCCCAAGGTCTTTGAATGTAGTTTTTAAAAGACTAAGTTTTGCTATTCAAAAAGGGCTAGCGGCGCAGCTTGTTGCCCGCTTGCCTGTCGTTTCAGTGTAAAACTTTATTTATTAATTAAATTGTAGTAAACAAATATGCATTAGAGTATAAAACCTTTTTGTCACTAATTCACATGATTAACACTGTGATCTCGAGTATCATTTAAGTAGAAAAAAAAAAGAAAATATAAATATATATTCTTTCGAAAATGCATAATTGCATATATATCCAAAGCATTCATAAAAATCATTGTACTATTTGCATCAAAAACTTGTACAAATATATATATATATATATATATATATATATATATATATATATATATATATATAGGGGGGCTTTATTTTCAGAACACTCTTAAGTGCGGGAACTGCGAGAACTCTTCTAAACCAATGAAATTTTTTTAAATATTAAAAATTATTATTAATTCAAAAGGGTATTATAGTAAAATGCAATTTTTATATTCTATTTGAATTTTTTTAATAAATCCGGATTTTTAAATATTCCAAAATTTTAGGATTTTTTTTTTTTTTAGGCTAGCATGGTTCCTATTACAGGTGCATATATGTTTTTTCTTATAAAAGATGAGGTGCATGTATGTTTTTTAAATATGTTTCTAGTATGTAATTGTTTACATTTTTTTTTATCAACCTCTTGATATTTTTTCCTAACCATTATTATTTTTGAAAGTTTGATACACGAATCAAATAAACATTTATAAAATAAAAAACAAGATTCATAAATTTATATGTTACATTTCATTTAATTACAAATACAACAAAACACACATGAAATAATCGCATCTTTTTATAAATTGCAAATTATCTTCATGTATAAATATGTTCATCAACTTCTAGGTCTTCAATGATCATCATCTTCAATAATCTGAAAGAATAATACACAAAAACAATTAAACCACAAACAAATAGAAAACGAAATTTAATCAAAACTAGGATAACACATGCATGTTCATAGAAAACATGTATGTTTTTACCATACACCTTAATAAAGCTAATAGATAAACATGCATGTTCATAGAAAACATGTATGTTTTTTTACCATACACCTTAATAAACATACTGCCTAAACATAAATGTTCATAGAAAACATGTATGTTTTCTAATGTCAAACAAAAGATAAACAAATGCAACACAGACGAATTAAATCAAAATTCATCCTGTATCATTCTTATTCACAAGCGACAAATCGAGACCCCACATGAACCAAAGGTCAACACCAATGTATTATCACCATACGAATTAAATCATAAGCGACAATTAGATGTCACTTTTACAAAACGTCAACATCAATTAATAATAGTAACAGAAGCCATGCGTTGACCAATACTCTCCATCAATTCACGAAAGATAACGATCACACAAATAAATATAGTATTAAAACTACCTTCAACCCATGTGATTTGATTAACGACAAAATAACATTATTTGAGTACGATGTTATCATCTGCTCTTCAATTCGTCACACAAAATAAAGATCTATAACCTTTATTTAAAATAACGATTACCTTAAAAAAAAATTTAGATCTGCTTCAGTCGACAATACTTGCTCCAAAACTGATCTTCTTCGACAACGAACAACTTTGTAGATCCTAGATATCGAGAGCAACCCCCTAAGGTGTGATAAAGCAACGTGGATAGTTGTTTGAAGGTGAAAGGATGACGGCCTGAGATTGGAGAAGGAGATGTGCGGCTAGGGTTTGGGTTTGGGGTGAGGAAGAAGGAGATAAAAAACTGAAAATGATTAGATCTATATGAAAGTCAGAGATATAATACAGTTTAAATTTTTATTGATGTTTAATACCTATAATACCCTTTCAGCAATTTGTTTAGTTGCAAAATAAACCTTCATCTTTTGTTTAATTATAAATTTGGCACTTTTAATCCTAGCCTTTGATCAAACTCATCCAATGGCTTAGATTGGTCCAAAGAGAGTTCTCGCAGTTCCCGCATTTAACAGGGTTCTGTAAATAAAGTTACACTATATATATATATATATATATATATATATATATATATATATATATATATATATATATATATATATATATATATATATATAAAAGGTTGTGTTCTTGACTCGAGTAAAGGAAAATAAAAGGAAAAAGGCTGAAAAAGAAATGTGATACGTTTGATTTTGAAATAAAATGGATTCTCGAGTATCATTTAACTGAAAAAGAAATGTGATATGGTTGTACTTTTATTTTGTTTTTTGATTAAAAAAAAACACACACACTACACTCATATATCCCAAAACACATACTAAAACACTGTTGTAAATTTAAATCTACATTTTATTTTTCCCATCTCTAGAATTTTTTTTGCTAAAACCCGAACATCAAAAACATCAATCTTTCAGCGTATTTCACCTATAACGAAGATAATACTTTTCTGTCATCTCAGCACGTCTTCAAGATCTTTGTAAAAAGGTCTCGGTAAGGTGTATTAATTTTGTTTTGTGTTGTATTGAACGAACGAAAGAAAGATTTGTTATGAATCTTTTTTATTGTCGAATATAAAAAGATTACAGATCTATGATGTGTTATGGGTAAGCTCTAAAGATCTTTTAAGATATATTCTTCCTGAGATCTTGTAGTCTTCTTTTTCTTTGTGTTTCGAGTCTCAGTTATGTGTTAGATGTTGGTTTGTTGTATGGCTTAGATGAAGTATGGGATTAGGATAGATTGAAGTTATGATGATGGTTGAAGGTTATGGTATAGCAATGGGTTTACAAACCATTTTTTATAGCAAAAGGGGTCCCTTTAAACATCATCTGTATTCGTATGCTGAAAGAATTAGAGGATGAAAATGCATTTTAGGTGTTTTGCTTTTAATTCAAGCGTATGCTTTGATTATTAGTTTGGGGTTTTTGAATTTAAAGCTTATGCTGGAAGAATCTTGGAGACATTTGTGTTTGGGGTTTTTGATTATTAGTTTGGGTTTTTGAATTTAAAGCGTATGCTGGAAGAATTAGAGGATGAAAATGCATTATTAGGCCAACTCCAATGGGTTACTCATCCCAGTTTGCAAACCGACGGCCTCAGTTTGCCTCCGTTGTGCCATCAAAATGCAACCCAGTTTGCTTCTTCAATTCGTATGCCAGCAAACTGAAATATGTGATAGATATGTGGGCCAACGTGATAAATATGTGATAGATAGTGTATTATTTAATTTAATATGGATGATGACGTGGCATGGGAAAACTGAGTTTCAGTATGTTGGGTTGGAGGCAAAATAAGTTTAGTTTGTTGGTTCAGTATGTTGGAACAGTTTGCTAATGTGTCGCTGAGGTGGTCGGTATGCTTAAACGTACTGAATCTGCCATTGGAGATGGCCTTAGTTTGGGATTATTAGTTTGTGTTTGTGTTTGAGCCCCTTTTTTGGTAAAAATTGACTTTTTTTTTTGTGTGTACTTTTTTTTAACTTTTTCTTTTTGATTATACTTTATTATTTTTTTTTCTTTTTTGCTTAAAAAAAAACACTGATAAAATCAAAATCTACTTGCTGGAATACAGAACTTAAATTCTCAGATCTCTTGCTTTCTTAATCTTAAAATCTACTTGCTGGAATACATAACCTAAAGGCCAACTTCTGTTGATTAATGGGAAATCGGAAGATGAAGTTTGCAGAAATCTGGAAAGAGTTTTGCTTACAATGAGAATCACAAAAGCAGAACCTAAGGTGACCGATTATATATTTTTATTTAACAAACCATTCAATTGTTTATGTTGATCCTATCTTTGGTTTATATAGTTTGGCAAATTAGAAGAATATAAACAACATACTTGAGCATAAATTATCTCTTTTGTTCTTTCCTTTTATCTAATATTTCTTTTATTTTCATGATACATCCTGTGTTTGATCTGATTCGGATTTCTTATATTGTTGCAGGATGTGGCTTTTGTCATTGATGGATGGGCTCTTGAAATTGCTCTCAACTATTACCGGAAAGCATTTACAGAGTTGGCAATATTGTCACGAACAGCTATATGTTGTCGCGTTACCCCGTCACAGAAGGCACAGGTGCCTATAATTTTTTATGACGTTTTATTTTGTAAGCATTACCTTGGATTCTCTATTAATGATGTCACTAGCTGTATATCAAATACCAGAGATGGGGGTTCTGATGCAAGGCTTTTTTTTTTCTTTGCATCATTGCGTGATTGTCCATTATCTCCCCTAAAGTTTAAATTCACTATATTATTGCAGCTTGTAGAGCTCCCTAAATCTTGTGATTACAGAACTCTGGCCATTAGAGATGGTGGAAATGATGTGAGAATGATCCAACAAGCTGATATAGGTGTTGGCATAAGTGGGAGAGAAGGACTACAGGCAGCAAGGGCGGCTGATTATAGTATCGGGAGTAAGATCTAAAAACTCTATTTATTAATGACTTTTTATGCTTACTGAAAAAATTATGGATTAGAACCTGAATAGTGTAATTAAAACCTGAATTGTCATGTTTTTTATTATTAGGTTTTGGTAATTAAAACGTGAATAGTGTATCGTAAACTTGTTATTTGGTTGCCAGTGATCTAGATAAACTGCTACATAGTTAGATGGTTGTTTTTGGAAATCAAACATAACACAATTTTACAAAACAATTTTCAAGTGCGAGTGTTGGAAACCTTTTGCTTTTGTCTTTGCAATCGATCTTTAAAAGTACGGAAACGAGTTTCGAGGCGTTTTCCCTCCGCCTCAAGAGGCGTAAGCCTCGAGGCGGACCGAGGCGTAAGGTCGAGGCGGAATTAATTTTATATTTTTTATATATAAGTTTAAGACTTAAATGTAAACTATTAAAGATAGAGGGGTCAAATGTTTAAATACACAAACTTATTTTAAGGTTTAGAGACTAAAATGTAAAATAGTGAAAGATAGAGGGGTTAAATGTTAAAAATTCTAAACTTATTTAAACCCTAAAAACACTACAACTAAGTTACAGCCGCATCTTTTCAAGAAAAAAAAAGTTCCAGCCTTTCTTCCTGTTTCCTCTCTTCCTCCTTGGGTTTTTGCCGGAAGTTGCAGCGCCGCCGCCGTCGGAATCGTCGCCGGAAACGGATTCAAGGTACAAAATCAATACTATTGACTGATTTGGCTCAAAAAAAAGAAAAATCCGCCTCGGCCGTGAGGCGCCGCCTCATGCGCTTCCCCACCGCCTCAGGCACATGGGGCGTACGTTCCAAAACACCCCCCTGAGGCGCCGCCTCATAAGCGTTTTATGGCCGTTTCGCCTCGAGGCGCGCCTCGAGGCGCCGCCTCAAACCGCTTTTTTAAACCATGTTTGCAATCGATCCAAGTGTTGTATCATTCCGGTGGTAATCGGCTATTCTATGGGAATCTCTGGGGGGAAACGGATCAGCATGTAGATCCGAGCATCCTTGAACCATAGATGGTCGGTTTACTTAACCCTATAGAGTTAGGCTTAGATATCGGACCTCAGATGATTAATCCTGCTTGTGATTAAGCCACGGCGGAGGTAGTCTGTACTCCCGATCAGGTTCGAACTACACGGGCAACTGTTTTGACAGCTTGTGATCTTGCGAAGACTTGGTGCATGGCGGTACACACAATCTTGTAAATTCTTTTGCAAAATTTTGTGAACTTTAATTTTCCACTAACGGTTAGTTTATGGATATGATAAAGTTTTTGGAAAGATTAATTTACCTTGAATTCAAAGTTGTGTGTTTTCCTTTTTCCGGTCTTAAGCCTCACACTGTCTTACATATGATCTCTTATATATAGGGTTTTTTAGGGTTAGAGTTTTTGTATGTGCATGTCATGTTTTTTATTGTTAGGTTTTGGTAATTAAAACCTGAATAGTGTATCGTAAAATTGTTATTTGGTTGCTGATTTAGTTATTGTTTGGATAAGAAATACTCTTATGGCTATAACATTCCTGATTATCTCTGTAAAATGCTCTACCTCGTAGTTACTAATCCCATAAGTAGTTGACTATTCTGTCAAGCCCGAGTTCTATGACCCAAATCTTGACGATAAGGACCAATTGTGGATTCAGAAGATGAGAAAGTGTCTGGGTAAGTTTGTGTGATTTATATGCATTGTTCGATGATTGTTACTTTGTGGTTGGGAATATGGTTTTGTATGTGAGATGTAAGGTGGCTCGTGGTTAAGTAGTTGTGAAGAGTGTGTAGGTTTTGGTTTTATTCTTACAGTGATGTTCCTCCAATATGTTTGGATTGATGTTGTGTTTATTGGTCTAGTAAAGAGCGTATGAGCGTATTAGGATTTTGCTATTTGTCAATTAGTAGTTACTCGGGATATATATAGTTGTAGTTAGTAGTGGTTACTTAGGGTGTAATGGTGTGATTTTGCTAAGAGAGCGATATTGCTGTAGTGGGGTATATCCGTCATCACAGTCACACACTAGTAAATGAGAAAAGATGAATAAAGAAATTTGGTCCAATTTCTTCACTCCAAACTCCCTCATATGAATTCAGACTCCTGATGCATCCTTTTGCCACATTCTCCTAATGCATCCAACTATCTGATATTTAGTAAATGAGAAAAAAGATGAACAAAGAAAACTACCTTGACTAGAGCAATTGTAAAGATCGCCAGGTTGACCGTTAATCGTCAAAGCATCTGAGATTGTTGGATCACCTCTTCTACACAAGAAGTCTTCCATCACTGTTAGTACATCATTTTTCCACTAGTCACTTGCATTTTAAATTATTAATCCTATATATGTTTTACAAAATATTTAACTAAGAAAAAGGCATATTTGTTGACAAGGAATTTTGGGAATGATTAAAGACCTACGATGACAGGAACGTCGACATCTGGTTTACGAAATTGGTAAGTAGTTCCAGTCTTGGGAGATACGACTAACAAACCATGTCCAGTAGCTCGACACCTGTGTCGCTGTGTGCATGCCACCATAATGTGCCTTCCTCGCCCGAGAGAATAATCTTCTGGCTAAAACGAGAACCAGGCTGAATCGGGCATTGTGTGATAAATTCAGGTCCATCAGACCATGGATATCTTGGTTGTTTCACACCATGCCTGTAATAGTCGCATTATGTTCCGTATTGGGATTAGGCCATTGCCTCAGGAAATAGGACCACGTCGTTTAATTTGACTCTGCATTTAAGGTTTTGTTTTCCCTTTTTTTTTGTCAACTATTGATTGAGTCTGGTTTGTTTAAAGATTCGTTAGGTGTTCTGTTTTAGTCTTAACCCCATTGCTCTGTCCAAAAGCCATTTGAATTCAGGGAAAAATTCCGTAGCTAAATAACAACATAGTGAGCAAATATCTTTTTTTGGTTCCACTGAACAATAGCTTGCAGATCGTATATTCACATGGAGATGAGTCGTTTTCTTAGGTGAGTATTCCATAAATTTTTTATTTTGTTATCTGTTCTTCCTGGTAGTCGACCAACAATTGCAGCCCACCTGAAAGATTTAACTGAGTAGGGGTAGGGCGCTAGATAAACTTTTCCTCTGTTTTGTCTTGAGTATTAGTGTATACTATGTATTCAATAGACGACTGCCAAAATATGAGAAGAAGCTAAGAGGCATCAATGAATGTCACAAGGTCATCTCTACCTCATATGTTGCTTCTCTGACTGAGCCATTTTCTGAAATCGGTCCGAGTGTTTGTATGTGTTTGAGCATCTTCTTTTATGATGTCTGCATTAATTATGTCCATATACGCATAATTAAATGCTAAAAATTCTACTGTGTAGAATCATGTGTTCCAAGTCTTTTACTAGGGTGATGACATATGTTTGCTATAAAAAATTAATGTTGGTCATGATGTTGGCCCTCTTTGAATTATGTATCTTTTGTGGCATCAGAAGTGGCTTTTTGCAGTCCTTACAGTATCTCGTAATCACTGTTTTGCTGTTATGAAGCCCGCTTTTAGTATGAGCAATCTGATATCTCTTGCTGCTTTAGTACCATGAGTGGTTTTTTTAAACTTGCATATGCTGTCAAGTATCTGTGACATGATCTGTTAAACACATTGTTAAGAATGGTCGAGCAAATATCCCCCTGGCAGAGAAGCTTTCCACCATACCAGTACAAGATGGCGATGTTGATATTAGTTAAGAACGAGTTGGGCGACGGTCCGCCGCGCTGCGGCGGGGCGTCGTAGTTGGCGGTTATTTTTTTAAAATGTTATTCATAAGTGTTGGTTTTATCGGATTCGTTAATTTATAAAAAAAACAAACATCTAAACGAAATCAGCACTCACTACATAAAGCCTAAAATATAGAAGTCATAATGCTAGTAAATGCAGTGTACCTTTAATCTCCCAAGAGCCATAGTAGCAGCACTATATAGAATGTGCAAGACCGCAAGAAAGAAACACTTTTCCCTACGAAAACCCCAACATGAATCTCACTAACAAAGTCAATTATTCATATACATTGTTTAAATACAATGAACTTTATCTCTCTTAGCACATGGCAACATGGTATCGGCGACACTAATGGGTATGCATATTTTCGCAATATAATACTGACTAAAAGTCAATATCAGTGATATAAATCCTAGAACCATCAACTCTACACATTTTCAAGATATGAGGCTTAGATTATAGAAACCCAAATAAAGCTCTCTTATGCTTGACTGTGAAAAACTGAATTAAATTTTGTTTTTTCAGTAACTAACAAAGATTCAGCCATAAAACTAAAGAGTTCATCAAGAATTATCATTTAAGACTGCTTCTTAACTATACTCTAAATGGGTATACTAAAAACAGTAACAAATATAGATATAAAATTCATGTCTGTACAAAATTTAGCAAATATTCAAAATGGGTATACTAAAAATAGAGAAAGAAATCTATAATCCTTAGACAACAAAACAAAGTGAAAGAAATAATCACCTTTCCAAGTTTATGAATAACTTTTTCTAAAGCAATAGAAACAATAATGATAACAGCATAACCAACAATAATAACAATAAAAACCATAAAAAATTATGCCTTAGTTCCCAAAAAAATACCTTTAATTATGCAGCTACCGATTTACTTTTCCTCCGATTGTGGATTTGTCCAACATCATCCAAAAACCACCCACCGCCTCTTTTGTGTCTTTTGGGCCAGGCTGCGTAACAGGCCAAGCTAACCGGTAACAATCTGCCAACCTGAAATGTTGTAGGTTTCAGGTAGCCATATTACAGAAAATGATTGTGTGAACACTTTTACTCAGGATAAAAAATAAAAATCATACCAAGAAGTTGGCATACCTATACCAAGTGCATAACCCCCCGTGGCTGCAATCACACCGGCTGCAACGACAATTCGAATCAGGTTGCCTGGCCAACATAATGATGTGGATAAATTGCACTCAACTATCAGTCCACAAATCATCATCATCACATATAGAAGCATAACAATAATGGCCCCCACAAAGAGGAAAATAGAACCAAGAACATTCCAGAAAACCTTTAGTGCGTATGTTATTTCAGTATCTGAAATTTCACGTTAAGACGGGCCTTCCTCCTTATTTTCCAATTGAAAACAATAACAGGAGAAACTAATTATTAGGTCGAAAGGATAATGAGCATAGATTAGTCGAACAGATGAACGTAGTGCAAAACAATACCAGTTTCTGAATATTTAGGAGAGTCGGCATCTCTTTTCGCAACTCCAGATGCTCTGCACAAACAGCCTTAATCGGGGCGTTGGGTTCCAAATTCATCTGTACAAATGACACACATTTACTTTGCTGTAACGTAGACAATACCGCAAAGAGTATTAATAAAATAATAATACGTTATCTATTCTAAGATAGTAAGAAACCTTAAGATCTTGTAACAATTGTTCAACATGCTAAATAGTTCGCAATCCCGCTGTTGATCAGCACCTCCAATCTCAATGCCTCTTCTACTCGTACAGCTAAATTATCGGATGCTCGAACTGTCAACAATACATGATATGAATTGGACAAACAGTATATTACATTGTAAATACTATCGAGGTTTAAATCATTTAAAACATGTATATAACTTTGAAACAAAAAAAATTATGCATAATCTATTATACCTGATAAGATCTCATCTGAATTGCAATTGGGACATTTAGGATGACATAAAACACTTTTGTCCAAGACCTGTTTGTATAAAGAATGATCTAAATTTCATTTAGAAAGATCACTCCACCTATAAACGAAAAAAATCATTTTGCCGCATTAATCACCACATAACTACACAGCTAACACATTCAACAAAGACACATTTTACAGAATCTAACACATTCCACAAAGACACACATTACACACATAATATAAAACAAAACATTAGCAATTTTTCTTGTATAAACCATAGACCCCAAGTCCCCAACCAATACCACGAAAACTGTCAAACGCGTCAAGGCTTCAAGCCGTAACAGAACACGAAAGCATACCCATTTGTTTTGTTTTCTAAGTATTCAATTACTCTTCCTTTTAGTTCTTTGTGTTAATTAGCACAACTAACGTAATCAATTACACAAATCCTAATTTAGCAAAGAAAAAAAGGTACCTACTGACCAGTTTTTGTAAGCACATCAGATGTAGGTTGTGATCTTCCACATTCATTGTACCGCTCAACAACGTTCCTGTAACCATAAAAACCAAAACTTAATGGACACTCACATAACACATATAAGACCGAATCTGCAACTTTGGAGACAATCAGCAGGTACTTACCGTAACACATATACAAAATTTTAGTTTTTTACTCACCATAATTTACACTATCGAAGAAACAGTGTCAAGAGGCACCGGAATTACACCCGCAACTGCCTGAACCTGATATGTATGCACATATATCAATCATTAAAGATGTAAAAAAAAAGGTAGTTACACAACTGTAAGAGGATTCCTCATAAACAGCTACATACCTGTCGCAATGCATCCAAATTCGTAAGTATCAAGAGCAAAGAAATAGGCTGGGTAACAACAATAAAGCTTGTGCACAGCTTATGCCAAAAATTGACAGAAATCTAAAAGTTAGAAACCATAAAACCGATACAATAGATCATTAGGCTCAGACTTGTGAATGGAAAATGGTCAAAAAGGTCAGAACTCCGCCGTGGCTGCAAAGACGGTTGCATAATAGCAAGTATACTATCATGCCTTTTGGTCATTGCCGTGCTAAGTTACGGTTCAGATGTCAAATGACCAATATCATTTGATTTGGATTGATTAGTAATCGGAAAAAGTCAATACATCCGCCATGGCTGCAAACGTAATAGTTTGCCCTGCCAAGACACGGAGATTCAAGACTTTAATCGAACCCACAAATTCATCATTGCCTATTATAACCAACAAAGGTCGGGCAAACTAAAAAGGCGACAACAGAACATGAAGCATGTTGGCTGCAACCACAAAATCCACGTGGCTATCCCGCCAAAATACGATAACTGTAAAAAACATCATAAACCAAAAGTGGTTATCGTCAAACAACACAAGCCTCTCGCCATGGCTGCAGCACCAAATTAAAATATCAAGTTTGAATTATTTGGATTTAACACTATTGACCGAAACCCTAAACCCTAAATGAGGCAAAACTAAATACAACAAAATTAAACCCAAAACCGTAAAACTTTTACCTGGTATAATCGAATTAGGGATAGACTCAATTCGCCGATGATAAATATGGAAGCAGTTGGCGGTAAATTTGTTCATATCCGGTACAAAAAGCCACAAAAAAAAGTAATAGCATAATCAATAAAATTAATAGAAAACACAAGTAAGTGAAAAAGAAAATCCAGATAATCTTACCCGATTCCCCAAACTAACGGCGGCAACATATCTTGGGAGGAGTGGATGTGGATGGATGAAGCTGAATGTCGAAGGTTCGGGAATATAGCAGTTATATTACGATATCCAGAAGATTGAAGTGGGCTGGAGAAGAAGGCAAGTGGGCTGTGAAAAAAATCGGTGGGAGTCCAGCATCAAAACGGCGTCGTCTGTGATGCTGTATTATATATATAGTAATGGTCGAGCAAATAAAGCTATCCCTGAGTACCAATGCTGCTTGTTGCTCTCCGTTTTTGGGGTTTTCTGTGTGTCTTCAAATAGTCTCATAACTTGTTTTTGGGAGTGATAAGCGGTAATAATTCTATGGTTACTAACAGCTTCACTTGCTATTTCACTACTTTTGTTGTGTGGGTTGGTTGTGATTAGGGATTTTAGGTAGAAACTGACAATGATAACTAGTTGGAAAGTGAATAAAAAGGGAAGTAGTCTTGAGTGAATCGGCCTTGATATCTTTCAGGTTTCCGTTTTCTGGAAATGTTCAAACATGTGATCTTGGAGTTTATCTAGCAGGATGTGTGCGAGTACTGTATAGAGATTATCTTATAACTGTGTTAAGTTTCTTATATGAAAGTGGTGCCAGATAGAATTTGAATAATTGTTATATGAAATCAGATAGATACCTATGTTATTGTGCAGATGCTTTAGTTTTTTCATAATATGGTAATGTGAATTTGCAGCCAAGTGATGGATATACAGTTTTTGAATTTGCAAGAGTTAACTTGTTCTTTGTATCTCGTCCCTTTAGTTTCTGAATGTGCTTGTTTGTCTATATTGCAGCAGTTTCTGCTAATCTAAAAGAGTTTATTAAATAATGATCTCCTTATGTGTATTTGTTATCGTTACAATGGTGCCACGTAAAAATTGGTCCAATGAAATGATCAAAGTCTTACTAGACATGTGCATTGAAGTTGTTCAACCACAAGGGAATGCATCGGATCGACAATATATAATTTAAGAGATCAAATCGCACAACAATTAATGCAAGTGATTTAACTTGGGTCCTAATTTGATACATGTTTGTAGTATTTTGATAATTTATGTTCTTGGCAATTTTTATGTTTTGAACCATTATGTATTGTTATATTTTGAACCATATGTATTATCTTTAATACTCCGTCTTTTAAGCAATATTGGTATATTTTGAACCATTGTGTATTGTCTTTAATACTCCGTCTTTTAAGCGATATTGTTATATTTTGAACCATTATGTATTGTCTTTAATACTCCGTATTTTAAACGATTGCTTGTTTTGCACTCAATAGCACAAAAAACTAGTGAAAAAGAAAAAGAAAATGAAAAAAGAAAAAAAGTACCTCAATAGCACAAAAAATACTAGTGAAAAAAAAAAGTACTTCAATAGCACAAAGTAAAAAAAAAAAAAAAAAAAAAAAGGAAAGAAGTACTTCAATTGCGCAAAAAGCAGATGAATAGTATATTATTTCATTTAAAATTATCATCATTAAATATATCTATAGTCGAGCAGTCGAGGAGTCGATCAGTCGAGTATTAAAGTCGAGCAGTTGAGAAGTCGAGCAGTTGAGGAGTCGAGCAGATGTTAACATTAAATATACTCCAATAGTATATTATTCCATATAGGTTATATAACTCACATTTAAAATTATCATCATTAAACATATCCATAGTCGAGCAGTTGATCAGTCGAGTAGTCGATCAGTCGAGCATTAAAGTCGAGCAGTTGAGGAGTCGAGCAGTTGAGGAGTCGAGCAGATATTAACTTTAAATATACTTCAATAGTATATTATTCCATATAGGTTATATAACTCACATTTAAAATTATCATCATTAAATACATTCATAGTCGAGCAGTTGATCAGTCGAGGAGTCGATCAGTCAAGCATTAAAGTCGAGCAGTCGAGGAGTCGAACAGATATTAACTTTAAATATACTTCAATAGTATATTATTCCATATAGGTTATATAACTCACATTTAACATTATCATCATTAAATATATCCATAGTCGAGCAGTCGATCAGTCAAACATTAAAGTAATATCTCTGTTTAGTGAAACACCATAACTACTGCCATCTTCAAAAACACTTTTCAATAGTATATTATTCCACGTTGGTTAACATTTAAAATTATCATCATTAATTTATATCCATAGTCGAGCAGTCGATTTGTCGAATAGTCGAGCAGTCGAGCAGTCGAGCAGATGTTAACTTTAAATATACTTCAAATCGACACAAACATGCTCAACTGACGGTAAATAGTACACAATATAAACTGCAACTTGCAAGAAAAGGGAAACAACAAACTCAATACATCCATAGTTATCACTAGGAATCTCACTATTTCCCGTTAGCTGAGTAGGAATTCTGTGTTCACAAACTGAACTCGACAATATATGTGAGACGACAATATATTTCGTGGACATGAACAAACCAGACACCAAGATCAAAACTTTATTAAAAATAATGGCTGAATATTAGCATATTGTCGAGATAAGGAGTTGTAGGCGATTTTTGGCTATAATGTTTTCATACTTTATTGATAATTAAATTGGGTATTACCCTACATAAAGAGGTCATATACCAACCAAACATGGTTTACAATGAAGGATCTTTTTTTTTTCTGTCTACAAGTTTAAAAGTTTCTATAACGAAGTGTTAGCTTTAATTTTAGTTAAAGTGATGGTCATTCTCTTTTAATTAGAACTTTGTGACAAATGGGCTTGTATAAGTTTTAATATCATGTGTAAAAGACCAATCCATGGTCAAAAGCCCACAAGCCCACTTGAAAGCCTTTAGGGCAAATCCTTGTAATATTTAAGGAACATTATCTCTTCATTTGATGAGTGGTTCACAGGTGAGTGTTAACAGGTAGTGACACATCATCAGAACATCAGACTTTCATCCGACATTGCAATTATGGCTACGGTACAACATTCAAACGATCATGTTAATGATTTATTCGAGAATATGTTTGTTTATGACAAGACACATCCTGCGCATCCTGAGTCCATCAGTGACACATATGTGGAGCAAAGGTTTGATAGTAATATCACTCCCTCAACCCCAGATATGGATCCTAATGGAGGGAAGCCTACCCAGGATGGATCATCTCATGATCAAGATCATGCCATATTTGCTTCTTTAATCCATAATTTCAAACATGAACTTGAAAAGTGCAAAGAGGACAATCGCAAAACTAAGCAAACAAACATCTTATTGTCCAAAGAGCTTGAAAAATTAACAAAAAGCAAAGAAACTCAAATCTCAAACCTTAAATCCCAAGCTCAGAAATTTGAAATTAACGAAGATGTTCTCGAGCCAATTTTAAAACAAAACAAAGAACTTGAAGTTGAGTTAAGCAAAGCTCGTTCACGTGAAAAACGTTCCATTCAACAACTGGATGAAAATTTGGGCCCCGCCAACAGAAAGGTCCAAGAACTTTTAAAAGAGAACGTTGAATTAAAAATGAGATATTCAATGCTTCAAGAAAGCACTTCAAACTTTAAGATTGTTAATACACAACTTGAGAATGAAAATCAAGAGGTTTTAAAACGTGCAAACAATCTTGAAGAAAAACTTCGAAAAACAGACCAAAGTGCTCAAACTCTTCAAATGATGATTCCTAAAGCTGAGAAAGTTCATAAGGGAAAATCAGGAATTGGTTTTGAAATTACAGATCAGGTGGAACATAAATTTTTGCCGCCTGATGCTCTATTCATATCAGAAGAAGATGAAAAATTGGCAGAGGAAAAACGCTTAAACGTCAAAAGAACAAAAAACCCACTCTCGTACCAAGGCTTTGTGTATGGTTGTATACAATTGTCAGAAATACAAAAACCACCTTTAAAAAGAAAAGAAACAAATGTGAAAAGATTTTTCAAAGAAGTTCAACTTGCTACTTATGATGCTAATTTATGGCAAAATAAAGCAAGGAAACAGTTTTGTAATCTTAAATATCACATTGACCACACGTTAAAGGTCATTTGGTCAAAACAACAATACACCGAGAGTGACTACCGTCGTCTCATGTCATCAGACGCTTGGCTAAAAAGGGAAGTCTGCACGTACTTAAAAGATGAGATAGAACCTCTTGTGAAAGATATCAACTTAAGTTTTGAAAACTTTGAAAAATTTCTCGTCACTGAAATGAGAGAAGATTTAAAGTACATCCATTCTCTTGAAGACGAATTTGATGCAAAATGCTTAAAATTTGATATTCAAAAGGACTTTTTCACAAATCAAATTGAGTCACTTAAATCGGTGTCTGTCAGCCTTGAGCATGAGAATGTGGATTCTGATCATACATATTTTTTGAAATCTGAGAATCTTTGTTTCAAAAGGAAAATCACCGAACTTTCAAAAGAAGTAGCTGAAGTCAAAGAAGAATTATCAAAAAGAATTGCTTCTTCTAAAAACCCTTTGACAACAGTGCTCAAAGAAAAGGAAAAGATTTTTCAAGAAAATTGTGATGATGCCAAAATCAAGTTTAATTTGGACAAACTTGATACAAAAAATATTGAATTGGAACACGCTGTGGCATCATTACAAAAAGAAAATGAGCATTTGAAACAGACTTACACAAACTTGTTTAATTCAATCAAGCGTTCACGAGTTCAGACTCAAAAATCAATCTCAAAACCAAAAGAGACTGAAATTTTGAAGTCTCAATTGTCTGAATTCGCTGATAAAAAGTTTGAAAAGGTTTTGCAAAAGATTGAATCAATGAAGAAGAAAAAGACTGAGTCTCAATTCACAAATGTTTCCTATCCAAATCCCCTGTTTGATTCTGATACTCCCGAGTTTGAAACGGAAAACGCAAATCATGTGCTTCAAACAAAAGTACTTGAGCTTGAAACTCTTTTAGCTCAAAGAACAAACGATCTTGAGGATGCCAAAACTGATCTTTTCAACAAAACGAACAAATTCGAAACATATTTTGAAAAACTTGAAAAAGAAAATATTGTTTTCGAACGAAAATTGGCTCGTAAAATAGATGATTCAAAAGCTGAAAAAGATCATTTTTTGAAACAAATTGCTTCTTTGGAATCTAAATTGGCATCTCAAGATCTTCTCCAAAAAGAATACAGTGATTTGCGATCATCATACAATGCCTTAAAAACAAAGTTTGATGATCTTAACCGTTCAAAAGAAAAATCTCCTGTTTCAAACAAGTTTCCCCAAGAGGGTAGTGTCTCGAAGAAGACTTACACGGGTAAATCTTCAAAACCATTTTCGAAAAAGGTTTCTCAGTTTACAACCTATTCTTTACAAAAAGGAAGGAAGTTTTCAAAGAAACAAAATTTTTCTGAAACACCTACTCCTCCAAAGCTTTCAAGGTCAAACATGTCTCATGAAGAGACTCCAAGATTTCAAACTCCACAATCTCACTTTACACGGGTAAAGCAAGTGTGGAAACCAAAGCAAAGTCATTCAAACTCTGAAATACTTCCGCTGCAAAACAAGAATGACTCTGCTTCAAGTTTTAAAACTCCAAAAGAAACAACGAGTTTCTCAAACCAATTTCAAAAGAAAAAGAGTTTTAAATCACCGTTGATTCCACGAGTGTTATTTCCAAATGAAACACTGGTTTTCAGTCCTCGTTGGAATTCAACTTCTTTGAATCAGATTGACACAACTTACAAATGGTTTTCAAAATTTGCTAAACCCGTTGGCGCAGTGCTAAAATGGGTTCCAAAGGTTGTTGTCTAATCTGATCTCTAAATGGCTTTTGTTCAATTCAGTTCAAAACCCGCGCTTCATTAATGGCTTTCGTGCTTTTCAGTACGAAACCCGCGCTTAACTTAATGGTTTTCGTATACTTCAGTACGAAACCCGAGCTACAAAGAAAGGAAAGTGCTTCATCAAAAATTTTGAGCACTTCTGATAATTTATCGATTCTTGAACATACAGAGTCAACATATTCCGACATAGTATAGAGATTATTGGTTACATGTTATGCAAATAAAATTTCAATACTAAATGAGTTTTCTATTGAATACATGTAGTGCAAATAAAATTAACTTGCCCATTGGAAATACATTTGGGTGTATTTCGACCCATTCCACCCATTTTTTTAAAACTTTACATTCCTAAAGTACATATAAAAATCGAGTTCCTACGTTATCAAAATTTGTACCTTTTAAAGTTCGACTATCAAAATCGAGTTCCTAACTGATTGCACTTCCTCTTCTTTCGCCCCAAAATATTACTTTAGGTTACCATCATATCAGTAGATGCATTCAACCACATGTAATTATTAACAACCCAAATTGACTCATTCACAACTAAATGAGTCAAAATTGCCTCATCTACTAACAGATTAAATCACATTGATGAAAACTTATAATGTTGTGAAATTAGAAGATTTACTCACATAGTCATCAACACGGTCAGTCTGATCATACAGTGCCTGTTTCTCCTCATCACCAAGCATTGATACAACTTTCTGAGGTGCTAAAACTATTCTTTTGCATTCTGTAAGTGGGGAAGCAGTTAGATACAGTTAATGATGTTGGGAAATAAATCAATATAAAAATGTGTGATAGGAAATAACAAACTCACCTCATCACCAGGATTCTTATCAGGATGTAAATGAAATGCCAACTTATGGTATGCGTTTTTTATGTCCTAAGATGCTGTTCTTTCTACCCCAAGAATCTTAAACACATTTTTGTCGCTATTAAATATTAGCAGCCCCAAATCGGAGTACATTGCTAACTCAACAATTTTCCCCCCAACACCATGCTTCCTTAACATTTGGGTAACAGTCAACACCAAATCAGTAGCTGTTACACCATTTTAAAGTTCCCAAACTTTACATCTCCTGATAGATTAAATCACATTGATGAAAACTTATAATGTTGTGAAATTAGAAGGTTTACTCACAGTCATCAACACAGCCAGTCTGATCATACAAAGCCCATTTCTCCTCATCACCAAGTATTCATACAACTTTCTGCATGTGCTGAAACTTTTCTTTTGCATTCTATAAGTAGGGAAGCAGTTAGATACAGTTAATGATGTTGGGAAATAAATCAATATTCGAATGTGTGAAAGGAAATAACAAACTCACCTCATCACCAGAATTATAAGTGATCACACCATCCATTATAAGTTTCTTAATTTCTTTGATGACCTCTAATTAAATAGTGCAAGTTCAAGTTCTTTGATGACCTCTAATATTGATGGTAGTTTCTCATGAATTTTGATGTAATTGACAACTGATATGATAAAAACTTACTTGTTGATAATTTGCAGCCTCAATTTCTTTGACGATCTCGACCATATTTGCTCTTTCTCTACACTCTCTACTTAAACATCGATTAGCAATGGCTGCAAACGTCGACAAAGAATCCTGATTAAAACGTACTTTTTTATGAAATTTAAGGCACTAACCGTTATAGAATTGAAGGAAATATAAGAGCTATCCGTGGTTCAAAAAGCAATATACGTACATATAATTGGGGTACTCCAAAAGCATTATTATTCCTGTTTGTTGTTGCTACCTGATACTTTCTTCTTTGTAGATTGGCAGGTTTCTCTTTTTACTTAAAAACACCATGGACATATAATTGGGGTACCCCAAAAGCATTGAATTACCTGGCACAATGTCATACTTTTTAAGGGAATTACCTCAGACTTTCTATTTGAGGATGTCACAATGTCCCTAGGAATCATTGAATTACCTGGCACATTGTCATACTTTATTAAGGGAATTTGATTGTCACCATTCAATACATTGAATCAAAATACATATCCAGCAAGCTATTGTAAATCATTCATTGGAAAACCATGTATTACTAACTTTATATGCTTTAACAAAAAAAATGGTTTGGTACCTTTAGTATAACAATCCAGCAAACTACCTAACGTGCTTGAGCAAGTTTATCAATTAATTAGGATCCTTTAAACAACATCAATCCATTCTAATTGCATTAATGACAACATGAGGAGAGGCCTTCGATGAATCACAAAATAATCCTCCAACATATTAATAACAAAAGCTCAAAATAAAAGGTTGTTTGGATTCGTAAAAAACAATATACTGAACATGTACAAATGAGTTTAAAAAAAAGCAATGCAATAAACATAAATCAGTTTTACCTTAAATTGAGTAGTTTGTATATGGCTCTCCACCATTCTTTTATATCATCAACTTGAGTGTATGGTTGGGACCATTCTAACTGCAATACAATGGAAAGCTTATCATTCCAAAGTCAGTATCCTTAAATGGATACTTTTATGTTAAAGTAAATAAAAAATTATTACTAAGATTTGCATCACTCAATGCCAAAAACATACATTATCTCCTCAAACACATTCACGCATGAAAGTTTTTCTCTAACAACTCTAATAAGAAGAGATGAGCATCAACTGATATTCATCTTATACTTGTAAGGTACCTCAAGCATGTCAACTTAATAATGAAACTACTAAACATATTGACAAAGCATTTGCTTTTACCACTGATACCGGATTGAAACAATCATGGAGGTTGTGCCACAACAATAAAGTATGACACTGTGCCAGGTATATAAAAACGGGTCAAATATAGGTGCAAACGCCAACAATATCTTTTAACATGTGGTCTTCAACATGTGGTCTTCAAGCGCTTCAACGCTTATTGACTTATATAAGCCAATCATGAAAGAGATATCGCCTTTCCCGATAAGTTTACATTCTAGCCACTTGGTCCCCATGGTCTCATTGGTCCATAGTTGTTTGGCCCAAACATGGTTTGCAATTGACTCAGATGCATATATGGTGGAAGTATTCCCCAAGGATTAAAACTTGGTGGATTTGAAAAATTCCACATTGGGTAATTATTGTTTTGACTATTTGGTCTATTTTGGTTTCTTTTAGGTTGAGGAGTTTTAGGCCGAGGGTGGGGACTAAGTGGTCTTCTAGGAGGATGTGTTTTTAACCTAAGCTTTGGTTTAGAGTGTTCTACTTCATTTTTTAAAAGTGATTTGTAAAAATCTTTTACTTCCTCATTATTAGCTATGGGTATTTTTCTATCTTTCATAAGTATATATTTAGGCTTTAACTCTAAAGGTCTTTGCTCACTAGTTTCACATTAAAACTTTACATTTTTAGTTTTACTATTGGAATCATTAGTTGAATTAAATCCTAATCCGGTTTTATCATTTGATACTCTTTGAATACTTATTATTTCCCTAAGTGAATTACTACTATTTTCGAATTTGTTAAGTTTACAAATTTCCTCCTTAAGTATTTCGTTTTCATTATTAGTTTCTTGACATGTTTTACATTCAAAAATTTCTTTCCCTTTTTCTAAGTTATGGAGTTTAATTTTTAATTCTAGTATTTCCTTTTCTAATTGGTTATTTACATGTTTTAGTGATTTATTTTTACTCGTTACTTTTTGACCTAGTTTGCATAGTCTATTATATTCACTATCTAAGTTTTTTTCATCTAATGATAAATGTTCATCACTAAAGTATTCAGTTTCGGAATGTACCTCACTTGATGTCTTAGCCATAAGACATTTTTCCTCATTTGTGGTTTCTTTTTCGTCTTCGTCGCTATCACTCCATGCTCCTCCAACGAACACCTTTTGGTTTTGCTCCTTTGACATTATTGGACATCTTCCAATGAGATGATTTGGATCACCGCATTTGAAACACTTCCTCTCGCTCTTGCTAGCTTTGTCGTCTTTATTTCTTTGGAGTGTCTTTCTTTCATCATATGGTTGTCTAACGTATCTTCCTCGTCTTTTGAAGAATTTCTTAAAGTCTCTTACGGCCATGGCATATTCTTCATCATCACTTTCTGAGGTTGAGCTATCCTCGTCACTTGATGCTTTCCTAGCTTTCAGCGCGATTGACTTGCTTTGCTCTTTCTTTCCTTTGACCATCTCGGAGTCTTTCTTGATTATTGCTTCGTAGACCTTTAAATTGCCAATCAACTCGTCAAGTTGAAGAGTTGACAAGCTCTTCGATTCTTCAATCGCCGTAACTTTAGCTCGCCATTTTGGATGAAGAGCCCTAAGAAATTTTCTGACAAAATTCTTACTAGAAAAACTCTCATCAAGTGCCTTTAAACTTGTGATGATTGTGTTAAACCTAGCAAATGCATTGTCAATTGATTCCTCTTTTGGAATTGTGAATTGTTCATATTGTTGAACAAGAAGATCTATTTTATTATCTTTGACTTGACTATTTCCTTGGTGAGTTATTAGTAAAGAGTTTCAAATATCTTTTGCGGTTTCGCACATAAAGATTCTCTCGTATTCTTTACGTGGTAACGCATTATAAATAACCATTTTAGCCTCATTATTTTTAGAAAGTTTTCTTTTTAAATCATCACTTTGTTTTTCAAAAGGTACAACTTCATCCTTTTTAGTTTCAAGATTATGTTGAATAGGTAAAAAATCACCATTAGTAATAACATGCCAAAGATCTAGATCTTTTGACTTCACATAAGTTTCGAATAGATTTTTCCAATAAAGAAATCCATCACTTTCAAATAGTGGTGGTCTTTGCATAGATTGCCCTTCTAAATATTTTTCAGATTCCATAGATCATTTCAAGTTTTAAAATACAGTTAATTTTACAAATCTTGTTTGACGTGGCTCTTGATACCAATTGTGGAAAACTAGAAGGAGGGTTGAATAGTTTTACGTCTTTTTAATTTATGAAAACTTTTGTTTACCTTTTTTAAAAAATTTCGATTCGATATTATGTGAGTTCAACTCTTGATCAATATGAACAAATATAAGCAAATATATATAAACAATGCAAGTAAAGCAATTTAAATGAAATGAAAGATAAGGATGGAAAGATCAAACCACAACATGGAGATTTATAGTGGTTCGGCTACAAGGACACCTTCCTTGCCCTACTCCACTCCTCGAGTCACCTACTCGAGAGTTCTCTTCACTATGTCAACAAACTCCCTTTTGGCGGAGAAACCTTACACAACTTTAGCTTACACCGGCTTAACGACACAAAGCTAAATGTCAAGTTCTAATCGTAGCTAGAACTAATCTCACAACTTATACACGACTTATACACAACTTCTTCACGACTTCTTCACACCGGCTTCACGACTTCTTCACAACTTCTTCACGACTACTTCACAACTACTTCACAACTAATTTACAACACAACTACTTAATTACACCTAGATCTACTTATCACAACTATACAACAATTTACACAACTACACAATTGAATGAGGTAAACAATAACACTTCTTCTCTAGTTGAAGTAGTGTTCTTCTTTTGCACTTTTGGTAGTGGAAGCTTGGATCACTTAGAAACCAATGCTTAAGAGAATATGATCAAATAATTTACAAGGATTAGAAAGGTTTTAAAACATAAAGTTTTAGTGTGCAAAAGGTGAGAAAAAATCCAGGAGAAGGCTTGTATTTATAGGGAAAAATCTGGACAGCTGGAGCCTACTGGAGCGTGGGCGGCCCCCTTAAATAGGGGGCGGTCCCCTTAAATTTAAGGGGGCCGCCTCTTTGAATTAAGGGGGCCGCCCTTGTTGAACGTTGGCCAATTTTATCCTTTTGTGGGGAAGGTTTTTCTGGAACAATTTTGCCATTTTTGGTTGAAAATTTGAATTCATATTTTTATAAAAGATTAAACATATTTATTTAATACCAAAAATGTTTTTCAAAAATATATAAAATGTTTTTGACATTTTATAAAAAATCTAGAGATTAAGAAAATGTTCCTTTGATCATATAATACACTAAGCATTAGTTTATTCATACCTTAAGTGATTTAAGTTGTAGAAGTGAATATATACAACTAAATACTTGTTTACGTCATGATCTTTCGTTTAATGATTTTACATTTTGTGATTATCAAAACGTAGAGATATCGGAAGTATATTAATAACGTGTTTAGGCATTATTTATATCAACAGTTTGCCAATTATTTTGTTGAATACTTTCATTACTAGCTGATCAACTGATGTAATGGAATTATGTAAATTAGGATCACAGCTTTAAGAAAATTATATGGTTCATATGAATATAAACCAATGGGTATTTAATTTTCTTAAACATTGTATTATCGAAAATACTAAAATTGAATTTTGTAAATCCTTTTAATGTATTAATGCAACATTAAACCATAAACGTGGGATATTCTTTTATTGGTAAATTGATCTACACCCATAAGGGGTTTTGGCTAGAGTCAATTTTACTAAAAGGATAAACCGATTCTCCTTTCCATGAGTGAAGCGTGAGACTTAATCATATTCTTTTTCATGAATGAGAAAGATATGATAGGAAAATTAGAATTGTCTAAATTCTAAATACATAACTCATAGCAAACATAAATAGTTAAGATTATTGCACATTTTATGAGTTATTAAATTAGAAACTAGACTAATTATCGCAAAATGGTAAAAGACAAACTAGTATATTTTATATAGTTGTTTTGTTTTGACCATTTAAAGGTACTACATACAATTGTTGGAATGGTAGACCCATTAAGGAAGTAATTGCATGCCCAATTTTTCAAGTTAATTGCATTGATGGATAGTCCATCATCTACGTAGTAGAATACACTCTTTTAATACATAAGTAATTATTACGTATGGGTTTTTTCAAAGGTGTAGGAAAGTAAATAGCACACTGTTTGCTTTTACTGGTTATGAAACACTTACAATGTTGTCAAATTCAGTGGGAGCATTGTGTTATAATTAAAGAATAATGAATTATTGTAATGATCTGTAATTAAGTGGGAGCTACAAGCTTTGTCATCTTGGTAGTAACCCAGATTATCTCTAGAATGTTCTGAGATAATTACTTTTCAATAGTAGACACTTGTTTTTTATAAGGATAGTCATGTACGTTTCCTTACTAGGAAATGTGATTCTATATCTACTTATTATGATAATATCTATGAAACAATCATATTGATTACATAAAAAAACGAGTGACATGTTGTTTATCTGATACATGATGTTCTTCGATGCACAAGTGGGAGAAATCTTTATTGTGTGCAGGGAGAACACATAGAAATATGACTTAAAGGATTCTCTTGACTGCAAGGTAAAAGACTAATGTTCTAATATGACTTATTCGCATCTAATTAATAGAACACTTGAAGTTGTAATCTACGTCATGTGAGAGCTTGGACTAGATTATAATGGAAAGATAAATTTCATAATTTCATTACTAGCATATCAACTTATGTAATGAAACTATGTTAATTTGCAGTTTCTAAATTAGATACATATTAGAATAAGTGTCAACATGGTAATAAGACTACTTCAAACTAAATTGATGAGGCGAAAAGTGTACCGCTTTTAAGGGGTCATTTAAGCCCTAAATCGTATTTATTTGATCAAATATCGCCCTAAATCGTTCCTTTTGTCATTTTAGGTACTTTTGAGGAGAAATCTGGAAAAGGAGGCATTTTGGACGTTTTTGGAGCATAAAAGTGAAGAAAACGACAAAGTCTCAAAATCATGCTGAAAGTTACCTTTGACGGCGTCACAATTAACTCTAGACGGCGTCATGCCTTGGCAAGAAAAGGTGGACGTGAAATTTACTCATGATAAGCCAGAGAAATTTGCATGGAATTCTGACGGCGTCACGCTTTAACCTGATCAAGGGCGTCACGGCTTAAATCAAAAGGGGACGGCGTCACGTTCAAGGTTCGACGGCGTCAAGCCTTGATAAGCCAGAATGGATTTTGGAAGAGCTAAAGAGGGACGGCGTCAAGAAGGTCATCCGGGAACCCTAAAAGCGGCGAGGTGACGGCGTCACAATCCATAAGGTGACGCCGTCAGATGCAAAAGTCTATATATAGTTTTCTAATTTTTTGTCATTAGGGAGAGCTTAGTGTGTGGAATTTTGGGAGAAAACCCTAGGACGATTTTAGCATCTTTTTCAAGGCTTTTTGCCTTGAGATCTTCCATGTTACATTGAAGATAAGTTATCAATTAATCATTCAATATGTCTATGTGTTGTTTGATTTTATCTTATTCTTGTCTTTTGATTAACATGTTAGGCTAAATTTATCTTGTGTTTGCTTAGATCTAATGAAACCTAGCTATTGATTATTGGTTATTAGTGTGTTATTAGTTGTATTGGATGATTGTTTTCTATGTTAGGCTTAAGAAAACTGGCTAACTTCCTATTCGGTAACTTGCTTGAACGTCTTAAGAAACATGAACCAAATGCGTACTAAAGGTTTTTATGGTTGTATTTAATGCACAAGCGAATTCTAGTGATCCCATGTTAGGAGCTTCCTAGCCGGCTCGACATAGGAGTGAAGTAGGAGCTTGTAGAGTTGGGGAAGTAAGTACGCCACCCCACGAATGGTATTAAGGAATACACCCGTCATCCACGCGACTAATACACACTAATTAACCGGTAAAAGATAGTTAGGGAGTAAGGAAATCTAAGTAAACACATTTCTCTACACATAAGTTTCTCACCCACATTTTCATTTTTGTTATTTTATTTTATTTGCATCCGTAGTAATTTTGGGTTAGTTGACTAGCAACTAATTCCGCCCACTCCTTCAAACCCGAGATTTTACTTGCTTTCATAAAAATTATAAAAACATAAAAAAGAATCTTCCTCAACTCTTAGACCTATTAGAGTAGCTTTTCATACCTAACGAACACTATTCCCTGTGGAGAACGATCAATCCCCCGTACTTACCACTACACTATACTACATTGGTCAGGTACACTGCCTGGTGGGGTTGTAAGCCTCTTGAGATCCCTCGAGAGGTAAAACCTGTTGTAAGGTTACAAAACCACGCATCAAGTTTTTGGCGCCGTTGCCGGGGAATAGTTATTGTTTAGGTTGAATTTTTATTTTATTAGGTCTACTCACTAGATTCCTTTCTAGTGAGATTTTTATTTTATTTTTCTAGGTTTTCTTTAGTCTATCTTATTTCTTTGTGTTTTTGTTCGTAATTTCCATTGACTCTTCCGTTCACCATTATGGAGAACGCGAATCCACCATACTACCAACCACGTAATTCACCCACTCCATATGACATCTTGATGTTTAAACAACATGAAGATGAACCTCTCTATGATGCATGGACTCGTTTTAAATATTTACTCCAAAAAGTCCCTCATCATAACTTCGATTTTTGGTCCCTAACTCAAATCTTTTACAATCATGTCGACCGACATGCCCAAAGGGACATTTACCATATTGCCGGCAGGGATATTAGGGAATTAAGTGCTGAGAAAGCATGGGAAGCTATTGAAGAGTGTGCCCAATATTATTATATAGTAGACAACCCAACAAACGTTAGTACAAGTCAATTGACCACAAATTTCGAGGATCATGAAACAAGTTTGTTTGGGGATGAATATGTTAGTGTTGAGATACCTAAGTGGATGTCATGTAATGCCATATTACAAAACAAACACATAGGTGACCTTGATATGACGGAGGATTTAGCCGAACATGATCACATTGATCAAAAAGACCTAGGTTTTGTGATTGATGACGTCGAATCTCAAGAAACACATGATGAATCTTTTAGGCAGTTTGAATATAGCAGTCAGAATATTGAAGATGATCCTTATGATTCAGACATAGAAGTTGAGATGCCTAGAGAAGCACTTGAGATACTTGGGAAAATGTTAGGGTTAGATCCTACTAAAACACATGATGAGGATATAGGTGAGCTTGACGTAAGGAATGATGAGGTAAGTAACATAAGCCCACCAAGTGCCCCACAAGTCCTACCATCATTTGAGGCACACACACCGCCCGTGACTTATTCAGAAGAAGTAGAAGAGACTTTAGGAACCCCAATTGAGGTAGAATCCTTGGACCAAGCACCACTAGAGCATATAAGTTTGAATACTCATAATGATAACCTTACTCTTAGTTCTAGGGGATTTCCTATTTTTGATGAACCAGAGCCTCAACCAAAACAATTACCTAATCTTCCATCTTTAGATGTGAACTTAGGAATTGAATTAGGTCCCGATCCACCCATCAAACCATATAGTCCGGGTAGTTTTATGTTGAAGGTAGTAGACTCTAAGCCTTGTAGAGAGGAAGCTAATATAGGAGTGAACCATGACCTTACATACTTACATCACCCATTCATGATTGATCACAAGAAACATTATGGGTTTAAACCGGGTTTATTAGGTCAAGATGGATTCCCAACTAAGAGTTTCTCGAAGTTGATAGAAGATGATCCCTTTTTAGGAGGAAACTCAAAATCACCCATTGACCAAAGTGAACTAGGCAAGGTTATGATGAAAGGAGCACACCCCTTTGAGCATATAATTCATCCACCACTCTTTCCTCACGTGGCATACTCCTACCGAGCTGGTGTGTATCGCTACTATCACCCGCACTTAATCCTAAGTGTAGGAAAAACCTCTCCTTTATCCATTAAATAAGGGTAGAGTCAGGCTCATGACTCGAACAAAAACAAGCGCTTCTTGGGAGGCAACCCAAGCTTTATTTGCTTTATTTGTTTGACTGTTTGTTTATTTAATTTTATTTGTTTCCGTATGCATTTCTTATTCTTTTTGTTTACTGTTCATGTCTCAAATATAAATTGTGAAAATGCTTTATTTTGTTTTTAACTTCGTCTTAACTACATATAAAGGTATTTTGCAAAAGATAAGTGTAAGGGAAATTTAAATCTGTTTTAAAGAACAAGATTGAACATGAACGATAACAATGAGATATAAGCATGCATATTAGTATTTGTTTGAGTCAAATGCTTGTATCGAGTCATAATGAAGTTTTGCAGGAATTCCAGGAAGTAAGGTATAGGTTTTTTTCCAGAAATTTTCCGAAAACTTAACATGAGAATTCTGTCAGATCATTTCTGACGGCGTCAGGCCTTACAACATGACGGCGTCAGATTTAATTTTCAGAAATTTTTGAAAGTTTTGTTTTCATAAAAGTTTTTATTAAAATCTCCAACTTATAATCTCCAGGAATCTGCAAAATTATCATTCCACAAGCATTATATCCTTATATATAGATTTATCCCGCCGATGTTATGCAGGTTTTCGTGTTTGTTTTCTCAGGTTTAACAGGTTATTTTGGACAAGGAAATGTTTTGAATCAAGCTTTTGGCGATGCATTAGTCATGGAGCTTCAACATTACCTTGGAGGAAGATTTAACCGTGTAATTTCATTATCCACCGAGCGAATCAGGGGAGTATTTGATTTCATTCTTTTACTTTATGCTTTTACACTTGTTATTTGAACATTGGGGACAATGTTCATCTTAAGTGTAAGGGGAGGGTAAAAGTACGATTTTTGAGAATACAATTGCGCTTGATTTTTGTTTGTTTAATAGTAGATGTGTAATAAAACTGAGATAAATACCTGTTAGGGCAATTTTAGTGCCAAATTTAAATTTTTTTACAACATATAGGAATGAAACTTTGATCTTAATGAGCGTCTCACGGATAGGAGCTATATGACTAGCACAAAAACCGTACCACTAAAAAAATTTTCCACCCCCAAATATGTGAGGTTCGCCCCTAGAATTGGTAGGAAAAGCATTTATGCTATGATGTGTGTACCGGTAGCACTTAGATTCTAGAACTTGCGTTAGGACCATTCCGAGGCCACAAGTGAGACTACATTCGTGTAATTAGATTTACTACATGATAAGAGGCATTAGGATTAACCCTTTGTTTTACACCTGTGTTTTTGTTATAATTACTTTGGCTACATTGGTCAAGTAATTCTCCCACACCCTTTGCGTTGTACTCATTTTTAGTACACGATACCCCTAGTACACCCCTCAGAGCCTATCTTTTCGTTTCGACCTTTAAGCATTTTACTTAAAGGAAGAATTTGTTTACACCCCACTAAAATGTACACCCAAATCGCCTTAGCCTACCTTGTATGCACTCCTCTTTAGTGCATTATTGTTACAACATTTGTTTAAACCCAAGTTAATTATCTAGTTGATTACATGGTTGCTAAGTCGAGTCATATCCTTGTACATATTGTTTTGGGACGATTGGGACTCATGGGTAAAGTACTAGTATAATGGAGTAATGGGGATGAACATCATTTATTACCCCCATATGTGCTAAATGTTTTAAAAGTACTCCAAGTTTTTCAATTATCTTAATTCGAGTCATTAGATTAGTATTTGTAAAGTTATGTAAAAGTTCAAGTGTAAGGGGAATGCAACGCCCCTATGATGTATTATTTTGGATGGTAGGGCAAAAGTGTATGCAAAAAAAAAAAAAAAAAATCGAAAAATCAAGAAAAATACAAAAAAATGAGAAAATGAAAAATAGAAAAAACATACGGACTACCATCCCGTCTCATTTTATGTTTGTTTTATGTTTTTGTTATTTTGTTATTTCGTTTCTAGCTTAAGATTGAGTCGAGTCTTGGCTTAGCAACATTGTATAGTACATGTAATTAATCAAGATCTTTAACTCGCCACCAGTAAAATATCCTTTATCCAACAAAACCGTGTTTTCCTTTTCCCTACACCTAACATTATAACCCATTTAAAAGCCCTCTTTGATAGTTTATCTTTGGTGCTTACGCCTAGTGGAGGAGGTTTTCGATCCTTTCCCAAGCCTATGGTAATCTATTTGCTATGACAGGTAGTGAGAGATATTATCCGTTTTCATTTATGAGATTTATTTTGATGACACTTGAGAGATGTGAGTATCTAAACACTACTTGTGAGGTGCTAGTATGTAATCTCCGTGCTTATTATGATTGAAGTGGAACGAATATTTGTTGTAATTACTTTTATGTTTGCATTAAATGACCCCTAACTTGTATTTTGATTAGAATAAAAGCGCATTTGCTTGAGGACAAGCAAATCTCAAGTGTAAGGGTATTTGATGAGGCGAAAAGTGTACCGCTTTTAAGGGTCATTTAAGCCCTAAATCGTATTTATTTGATCAAATATCGCCCTAAATCGTTCCTTTTGTCATTTTAGGTACTTTTGAGGAGAAATCTGGAAAAGGAGGCATTTTGGACGTTTTTGGAGCATAAAAGTGAAGAAAACGACAAAGTCTCAAAATCATGCTGAAAGTTACCTTTGACGGCGTCACAATTAACTCTAGACGGCGTCATGCCTTGGCAAGAAAAGGTGGACGTGAAATTTACTCATGATAAGCCAGAGAAATTTGCATGGAATTCTGACGGCGTCACGCTTTAACCTGATCAAGGGCGTCACGGCTTAAATCAAAAGGGGACGGCGTCACGTTCAAGGTTCGACGGCGTCAAGCCTTGATAAGCCAGAATGGATTTTGGAAGAGCTAAAGAGGGACGGCGTCAAGAAGGTCATCCGGGAACCCTAAAAGCGGCGAGGTGACGGCGTCACAATCCATAAGGTGACGCCGTCAGATGCAAAAGTCTATATATAGTTTTCTAATTTTTTGTCATTAGGGAGAGCTTAGTGTGTGGAATTTTGGGAGAAAACCCTAGGACGATTTTAGCATCTTTTTCAAGGCTTTTTGCCTTGAGATCTTCCATGTTACATTGAAGATAAGTTATCAATTAATCATTCAATATGTCTATGTGTTGTTTGATTTTATCTTATTCTTGTCTTTTGATTAACATGTTAGGCTAAATTTATCTTGTGTTTGCTTAGATCTAATGAAACCTAGCTATTGATTATTGGTTATTAGTGTGTTATTAGTTGTATTGGATGATTGTTTTCTATGTTAGGCTTAAGAAAACTGGCTAACTTCCTATTCGGTAACTTGCTTGAACGTCTTAAGAAACATGAACCAAATGCGTACTAAAGGTTTTTATGGTTGTATTTAATGCACAAGCGAATTCTAGTGATCCCATGTTAGGAGCTTCCTAGCCGGCTCGACATAGGAGTGAAGTAGGAGCTTGTAGAGTTGGGGAAGTAAGTACGCCACCCCACGAATGGTATTAAGGAATACACCCGTCATCCACGCGACTAATACACACTAATTAACCGGTAAAAGATAGTTAGGGAGTAAGGAAATCTAAGTAAACACATTTCTCTACACATAAGTTTCTCACCCACATTTTCATTTTTGTTATTTTATTTTATTTGCATCCGTAGTAATTTTGGGTTAGTTGACTAGCAACTAATTCCGCCCACTCCTTCAAACCCGAGATTTTACTTGCTTTCATAAAAATTATAAAAACATAAAAAAGAATCTTCCTCAACTCTTAGACCTATTAGAGTAGCTTTTCATACCTAACGAACACTATTCCCTGTGGAGAACGATCAATCCCCCGTACTTACCACTACACTATACTACATCGGTCAGGTACACTGCCTGGTGGGGTTGTAAGCCTCTTGAGATCCCTCGAGAGGTAAAACCTGTTGTAAGGTTACAAAACCACGCATCATAAATATTTATGTATTATTGGAATGACATAAAATAAATGACGTTATCTGATACTACTTCAATTTGAATATTTATGTAATTTTGGAATGACATATAATAAGTGAAGTAATAAATTAACTTGAAATTACTATTGAAACTAAGAGATTGTGTTCATAAATACTTTAGTTAAATATGTTTATGTTTTATTGTAAAGTCACAAACATAAAGTCTTTTAATTGTTATAAGACTTATAATAAAGTAAGATGTTAACTTGATATGTTTTTTAATTAAGACATATACAAAAAGTCATTGATTTGATCAATAACGTATAGTGGGATTATAACAGTTTATGTCTTCTTGTTGAGACATGGACATGAAGTGACTTGGTCAAAAAGTACTTATGTTATATAGCATGCAATTGGCTTGGAAATTCTATTATACCATTAAGTTGACTTAGTTGATGAATAGATATGCCAAACGAAATATACTTATCTTACATATTGTAAGATTGTGTTACAATATTAATCCTAATGAAATATATAATGTTTATGGTATATTCAGTTAGGAAAATCAAACTTTTGTTATATTGTTTGATTAAAGATAACTATATCTTCTATTCTTCCAAAAAGTTATCAAGGTTATAAAATTGAGTATGGATTGGATATACTCAATAAGACTCCAATCTCGAAGATTAATAAGACACCATTTTGTTATGGAATGTGATAAATCACATTAAGTCTAAAAATGAAGTTATGAATTTGTTAAACTACTTATGAGTAGGTTATTAACAAACTAAATGCTAGGAAGTGTCAATATGTATTTGTAATGTCCCAAAAGGAGAACATTGTATTGTTGCTTTAATTGTAAAGTATTTATAGATAGTCAATAAATTACAAAAAGCTAGCGGGAGTTTTTATCTTGAAAAGATAAAATTACAAGATACATAATCTTCTAAAAACATACTAGTGAAAATCATGATGAGGCTAAACATGTAAATGATAGACCTCAAGATGTTGGAATTTTCATTCATAGATCCGTAAGGATATCTCAGATATTTGATTAATATGCTGAGCATTATATTATGACGCATTACCAAATAATGAATTGGGTAAATTACTCATACTATAAATGTTAAAGATGCTATCCACAAAGATAATCAATTTTTGGAAAATTGGTTTATCTTAATTCTTGATAGTTGATATGTTTTTAAATACACATATATTTGACCTTAGAAAAAGGACAAAATAAGCAAAAAACTAACCAAATGTGCCAAATATGTTGTGTTTTTGTGTTTATACAAGTGCAGGTACGAATATTGAGAAAAGAGACAAAAACAAAGATAAAAAGACAAAATCAAGCACGAGAATGGAAAAGTCGTCAAAAACCAAATCCGGGATTGGAAATTACAAGTTTGGACCTCAGACATGCTCAAATTGTCAAAGTCAACCCTTGGATCATGTCAACATTTCAAAAATTAGTCCTTGGAATGACTTTCAAATATTGGCAGAATTAGTCCCTAAGATTACAAATTTTACACAAATGGTCCCTAAACTAAAAACCTAATTCCAAAATAATCCTAACACACTAATTTAACCCAACCCATCCATTGAATAGCCAAGCCCAACAGGCCAAGCCCAATCCCGTTTATTTATAAGCCAGGGTCAAACTGCTACAGTAACCAGAAAAGTCAAACGAGTAAAAAAACCGCCCAATTACTGTTTATCTTCTTCTTGATTGTTACTGTGTACCCTCCCCTCCTCTATTATCTCTTCTAGAAGCCCCACCTCAGCAATACACTATACCAATTCTTAATTCTGAGTGGATTTTTACTACGGTAATGGGTAATACACTGGAGAAATTTTTATTCAAGAAAATTGAGATAATGGGGAAGGTGGGTTTTCAATTAAAGGCACTGAAGCTTATCAGGAAGGCTATAAAAGGAATGAAGCACAAGAGACACTGAGCAATTTTTATATTCATAGTGTTAAATTTCAAATTTAAGTCGAATTCATAGTTTTATGTAAAATTACTCATGGGTTTTGTCATTACTGAATTATGTAAGTTAATTAAGTTGTAATTCAAGCTTTTATTAATTAAAATCAAGTTTTAATTGTTTAACTAAGTTTCCCGCCAAAACTGTTCATCTTTATTTTTAATCATATAAGTTGTAAAAGCTGTTGAAATAAGCTCTTTTGAGCTTATTAGTGCTCATTCAAGTGTGCTAAAGGGTTCTGCAATTCCAATTACAAAAGTTAACTGAAGTCAACAAAAGTCAACGATTGGTCAACTACTGTTCAACTGCTTATTCCAGCTTATTAGGTGTGATTTACTGCTTATTATCAGTTCAATATTGTTTTTTTATTTGTTCTATGTAATTTAAATACTAGAAGTTTAATCTTTCTTAAAAATTCTAAAAAAGCCAAAAATAGCTTAATCTAGTAAACTGCTTATAATTTTCCATCAAAAATTGATCATCAGTGCTTATTATAGCTAGTTATTCCTCTGTTCTTCAATTTCCTAGCTTAATATTAACTATTCTAGTGTTAAATTCCAAAACAGCCCTTGAAAGGGGTGTTTGGTTTAAGCTTATTTTCAAGCCAATTACTGTTCCTTTGCCATTTTGCCAATTTCAATTTAGCATAACTTGGTTAGAATAAGCTGTTTGTAAGTCCTTTTAAGCCATTTAGACAGGTTCTATAGTTTTTCATGGTCTGTGGCAAAATCAGACCATGAACTTATCAAATAAGCCATAAATAGCAATAAGCTAGTTTTGGCCTTTTTCTTTGCATTTCTGAGGTCAACATAGTGCATTTAGTGTAATTGAAAAAGTTGGTTAAGTCTCATGTAGAATTGTGCCTTAAAATCTAAAAAATTTGTATTGACTGATCTCAGTCAATTGCAGACTGCATTTTACCTTTTTCTAGAGCTTATCTCAGATCAAAAGTGCTTAATTTTTAGAATTAAAAGTTGTTTAATATGTCACATTTTCTTGTACATGATTTCCTTAATCAAACTTAGCTTATTGTAGCTTATATCAGCTTTTAAAAAGCACATCAGTTAACAAATAGGCATGCAAATCAGATTTTCAAGTTTTTCTAGTTTAATTTTGATTTTTAATTTGCTTAATATAAATTTTAATAAGATAATCTTTTGCACAATTAATATTCTACTGCTAATATAGTTAACTTATATTCTTCCAGATTTTTTAAGTTTTTTTTAGACTGCTTAATGATAGCTTAAAAACACCTGAATTTGCCCTGTTCACCCCCTAGATCAGCAGACCCTATTTCCATTTAAGTAGAAAACAGCTTATTTCAGTTTACATTCAGCCCTTAAAAGCTTATTAGCTTTTTTTAGCCTTAAGCCCATTTTTTTAGCCAAACTGTCTAACTGCTTATTTGCTTATCTATAAAGCTATTTCTTGATACTTTAGCTTATTTGTAGTTATATCAGTCCCATTTAGCTTATTACTTTTCCCTTTTAGCTTATAGGATAGCTTATAGCTTATTAGCTTAAATTTTTAGTTCTAAAAGCCTTATACACTAACTGTTGCCATTTCATCTTATTTGTAGCTTATTCAGTAAGTTTAAAAAAAATATTTCTTTTATAAAAAGTGCTTAATATTCAGTGCTTATTAAGTTTTAAAAAAAGAAAAAAATATTGTTTAAAAAAAGAAAAAAATATTGTCTCCTAGCACAACACACAACACACTCACTACTGCGCCCTTGGATCTTTTTCAGTTATACATTCTAATGTTTAATACTTAACCTTGTTTCCCATTTAGCTTAAACGAACCATTTTAGCTTATTACAGCTTATTAGAATAAGCTAGAATCTTTTTTATATTTTTACTAGGACTGTTATTATATAAAGTAATTTTAGAAAAATATTCAGAATTTTTAGAATAGTTTTAGTATTTTTAATGTATTTTTCTTTTTAAAACAGTTTTTAATTCATAATAAATTAAATAAAAGTAAAAAAAAATCTAATTATTTTTTCTAAAATTTTATTTTATTATTTAGGATTTTAGAAAAATAAAATTGCACATGTAGACTTAATATTTCACCATTTGACATTTTAGGCTCGTATTTGTACGTAAAAGCTCGGTTTTTATTTAATTTGCGGTTATAATCACTTAGGCTTAATAGACTTGTTTATCATGCTATTTAGAATGTATTTAGCCTATTTATGCTTCCCATAGTTATATCTTGTTTAAATTCCTTTCTCCAAGTTCGTTTTTAGATTCCCTTAAACATTTTTAAAGTAATTTGATTTTTAAGTTAATGACTTTGTAAATTTGTTTCTTAGTTATATATTTCAATTAAAATCAGAAAAGAAACCCAAAATACACAATATTCAAGCATTTTAATTCCAAATCTCAAACGATATCCTCCATTCACACCTCGTTGGGACACGACCCGGGTGACACTTGCCCGGTATCACATTCCGTATTCACGGGTTTTTCAAGTTTGACCTTTCCCTAAGGTTTGACTTGTGGACCCACATGTATATTGTGTATTTAATATATACAATTTACCACGGATCAAATTTTGGCGCTGCTGCCGGGGAGGTTGTGTTGCGAAAATATCGTTAAGGTTTTAACGATTAGTGACTTGAGATCCTTCCTCGGAAGTTATTGTTTTTCAAAAACATAAAAAGACCAAAAATATTTTTCATTTCCTTTGTGAATATATATAAAAACAAAACAAAACACTTTTCCTAAAGTGTTTAACAAATATATATATATATATATATATATATATATATATATATATATATATATATATATATATATATATATATATATATATATATATATATATAACATTCTTCCATTTTCTTTTGTTAAATAAACATTAAAAGACAAATTCAAAATAATATTCATTAATTTTGAGTATTATCATAGCAAGTTCTCAAACAATAGATCAAAACTTGCCTTTGTATCACTTGCGAATATCGGCTCACCTTTAATTGATAAACAACCTATACAAGTGGTTTAAGGAGGTGTTGACATTAAATTGCAGACTAAAGAGAGATCCATTCTTCTCTCCCGCTACTCTGCGCGTTTATCTTTTGAAGAGCTACCGTACGCTTGTTGATTATTGGTTTAAGTTCCTTGTTGTTTTGATTCGGTCTCGTTTTAATTGAATTGTTTTTTTTCATGAATGCACACTCGTTCATCTAAATCATCAAGCCCTTTGCAAAAACCACTTTCATATATAAAAAACGTGTTAAAAAAGGTGCTACTTCATCATCCAAATCCGAGAATAAACCTATGGCTGACACAGAAGATGTCCCACCTCCCAATCCCAATCCCAATTACACAGATGATGTCTCAACTCCCGATCTCCGAACGATGGAGAAGTTGTGACAACCAACCGTGCAAGGACGGGGCGGGACCTATTGCTCCCGTTAACATCCAAGCTGCGGATTTTGGACTTAAACATCATATGATCCAACAAGTCCAAAATTCCTGCCAATTCCATGGTCTACCGGGTGACGATGCAAACAAGCATCTCGATAAATTCATTACCGTCACCCAAAGTATGAAACAGAATGGGGTCACCGATGACGCCCTTCGCTTGTATCTTTTTCCTTATTCGTTGACGCATCATGCCACCGCATGGTTTGATCGTCTCCCCAAGAATTCAATTCATAGTTTCGATGAAATGACTTCAAAATTCTTGGCAAAATATTTCCCACCATCAATGGTGACGAAGTTAAGGAACGATATAAGCAACTTTCGCCAGCTTTCGGACGAATCTTTGTTCGAAGCCTGGGAACGTTACAAGCTATCAATTGATCGATGTCCTAATCATAACATGTTATTGGTAACCATAATAGACACGTTCTATAATGGTTTGACACTAAGACACCGTACGATCAATGCTGCGGCGGGAGGTACCTTTATGAAAAGGCGACCCGAAGAATGCCAAGAGCTAATCGAGAACATGACCGCCCATTATAATTATTGGGATTCCTCTGCCGAGAGGAACGAGTCAACCAAATCTATCACTACGGACTCTTCACCCGAAACATCCTTAATCACCAAAAAGATAGATGATTTATCCACCGCTGTGTTAAGAATGAATAAAGACATCCAAAAGATAAATAATCAACAAGCAAATGTGGTAAATCAAAGTTGTGAAACATGTGGTGGTCCACATCCATATTTCTAGTGTCCAACCACCAATGGCTACACTTAAGAGAAGGTGTATGCTGTTTCGGGATCCTATAATCAGGGAGGTAATGTTTACCAACCCCAAGGAGACCGTAATCTTCTAAGCTACCGCTCCAACAATTTTCTAGCACCACCCGGTTTCAGCCAAAATCCTCAAAATCCAAATGGGCAAAACCGAAATGCCCAATTTAGCCAAAACCAAAATCGAATGAACCAAGGTCAAAACCAAGGTTTCCAAGGTCAAAACCAAGGTTTCCGAGGTCAAAATCAAAGGAATTCAACCAAAATCAAGGGAATTTCAACCAAAATCAAAACCGAGGGCAAAATTTCAATCAAAACCAAGGTTTTAATCAAAATCAAACGTCCTCGGATGAGATGTTGAAACAATTCGTGAAATCCCAAGAAGAGACAAATCGGTTATTCATGAAATCCCAAGAAGAAACCAATCGGTTATTGGCTAACCAAATCAATGAGATCAAAAAGTCTTTAAATGATCGACGCTCGGGCTCAGGAACTCTTCCTAGCAACACGATCGCTAACCCGAGGGGCGATGTGAAGGCGATCACAACAAGAAGTGGTAAAGAAGTTGATGGACCCTCGTTTCCTATTCCTTCTCCGGTGAGGGAAGTGGAACAAACGACTGAGGTGACCAAGGACAAAGAACAAACTGCTAGCCCACAAGCTACAACACAAGTCCTACCTCCATTCTCATAAACTCCAATTCCATATCCTACCTCCATTCCATATCCTTCAAGGCTACAACACAAGTCCTAAGCCTCCATTCCATATCCTTCAAGGCTTAACAATCAAAGGCTCCATGAGAAAACTAACACTCAAATGATGAAATTTTTGGAAATTTTCCAAAAATTACACTTCGACATTAGTTTTACTGATGCCTTGCTATACATGCCAAAATTCGCTTCTCAATTCAAGAGTCTTTTAAGCAATAAGGAGAAATTGTTTGAATTGATGAAAACCCCTTTGAATTGCTCAGTGGTGCTCCTTAAAAAACTACCAAAAAAATTAAGAGACCCTGGTAAATTTCTCATACATTGTGATTTTCCGGAGTTAGAAAAATGTCTAGCATTAGCTGATCTCGGTGCTAGCATAAATCTAATGCCTCTTTCCATCTGGGAAAAGCTTTCACTCCCAGAACTTACTCCCACAAGGATGACTCTTGAATTGGCGGACCGAAGTCTTACTATTCCTAAAGGCGTTGCTGAAGACGTTTTTGTCAAAGTAGGAAAGTTTCACTTCCCCGCCGATTTTGTAGTTGTGGATTTTGAATGTGATCCCCGAGTTCCTCTCATTCTCGGGAGATCTTTCTTGAGAACTGGACGTGCATTGATTGATGTTCACGGTGAAGAATTAACACTTCGTGTTAATGATGAATCCGTAACATTCAATCTTAATCAAACTTCGAGATACTCTTCAAAATATGATGATATATCGGTTAACCGAATCGATGTTCTTAAAGATACTTATGAGGAGTACGCTCAACAAGTCCTTGGATTCTCAGATTATTTAAGTGGCAATCCTACTTCTTCTGATCCTATCATCGCTCACTCTTCCCCCTCCTCCATTTGAGGGAGGTGACTTCATTTTGGAAGAGATTGAATCATGTTTGTCATGTGATTCAATTCCATCTGGAATTGATGACAATGTATTTGATCCGGAGGGAGACATTCTTCTCCTTGAGAAGTTACTTAATGACGATCCATCTTCTCTCCCTCCAAAAGAACTTCATAATGAGGAGATCAAACCAATTGAAAATTCTGATGATCCTCCTGAGGTCGAACTTAAGGACCTTCCACCTCATCTTGAGTACGCATTTTTGGAGGGAAACGATAAATTTCCCGTCGTAATTGCTAAAGACTTAAATAATGAGGAGAAAACCGCTCTCATAAAGGTTTTAAAGTCCCATAAACAAGCCATTGCTTGGAGAGTGTCCGACATTAAGGCTATTAACCCTAAATTTTGTACACACATAATTTTAATGGAGGATGATTATAAACCAGCGGTTCTACATCAAAGAAGGGTTAATCCCAAGATCCACGAGGTTATAAAAAAGGAAGTTATCAAACACCTTGAAGCCGGATTAATTTACCCTATCTCTGATAGTCCTTGGGTGAGCCCTATTCATTGTGTTCCTAAGAAGGGTGGTATCGCCGTGGTTGAAAATGATGAAAACGAGTTAATCCCAACTCGATTGGTTACGGGATGGCGTGTATGCATCGACTATCGAAAGTTGAATGATGCCACCCATAAAGACCATTTTCCATTACCCTTCATGGATCAGATGCTCAAAAGACTAGCGGGAAACGAGTATTGTTGTATCCTTGATGGTTTCTCGGGTTACTTTCAAATTCCCATTGATCCACAGGATCAAGAAAAGACTACATTCACATGCCCATACGGAACTTTCGCATACCGACGCATGCCTTTTGGCTTGTGCAATGCTCCTGGAACGTTCCAACGTTGTATGATGGCTATCTTCCATGACATGATTGAAAAAACAATGGAAGTCTTCATGGATGATTTTTCAGTCTTTGGGAATTCATTTGCATCATGTCTCTCCAATTTAGACAACATGCTCCAGCGTTGTGAAGACACTAATTTGTGTCTAAATTGGGAGAAAAGCAATTTTATGGTCAAAGAAGGCATTGTCCTTGGCCATAAAATTTCAAATAATGGGATTGAGGTAGACAAAGCTAAAATTGATGTAATTGCAAAACTACCTGATCCCACCACTGTCGAAGGTGTTAGGAGTTTTCTTGGTCATGCCAGTTTCTATCATAGATTCATTCAAGATTTTTCAAAAATCTCCCGGCCAATGACTCGTCTCTTGGAAAAGGAAACTCCATTCGTTTTTTCTAAAGAGTTGATATGTGTTAAATTACACATATCTTTTACCTTATAAAACGAGCTAAATAAACCAAACACTAACCAAAACTGCCAAATATCTTGTGTTTTTGTGTTTATTCATGTGCAGGTACGGATATGTGGAAAACGGACGAAAACGACATCAAAATGGACAAAACCGAGCACGAGACGGAAAAGAGTTCAAAAGCCGAAGCCGAAAAAGGAAATTTATGAGATTTAGACCGGGACTTTATATGAGATTATAGATCATGGTTTTTTAGTGTATTGTGATGGATTGAGAGTCTCAGATTGATTTCCGTTGATTCGGATTGATTTCCGTTTCTCTCATGGATTCAGAAGTATGCTAGAAAATCAAATGGTCTACGCTCATTTTCGGAATTTACAAGTTTAGTCCCCGAACTTTGAAAATTGTCAAGTTTGGTCCTTGAAGTTTACAACTTGTCATATTTGGTCCCTTTAATCTCAGAAGTTACAAGAATAGTCCCTGAGTTGATTTTCAGAAAGTTTAAGTCTGGTCCCTGAAGTTTGAAACAATGGCAGAATTAGTCCCTTAGTTTTAACACTAATTCCATTTCTTATCTTAGCTACTTGGCTGGAAACCTTAACACAACCCAACCCAAACACAAACAATAGCCCATTAATCCCACAGCCCAGTCCATTTCGTTTTTGACCCAGGTTCAAGGTTCAAGGGTCAATCAAAGGAAGTCCAAGGTTCATGGTTCAAGTCAAAGCCGGTCAAACCATCCGTTAAATACAAACGCGCCCTATTTTAAAATAAAACCCATCCCCTTCCTGCTAAACCTGCAACTCTCTTTAAATTCCCAATTCTCCCATCCTTCTCCCACACCTCTCCACCTCATCACCCCGCTCCTCCACATGGTCCCTGTCAGCCTCACGTGGTCAGCAGATAGCCAAAACGGCTACTTCCCATTTTCCCGCCAAAAAGCATTTGGACGGATGAGATGGATTTAATTTAATCCAATGGTTGGAAACTGTTCAGAAGAACAAGACAAGATGATCCCAGCTTAGAAATAGTATAAATAGGACTTATTGTAGCCATTTGGCAGTTAGTTTTTTTGAGTATTAAACGTTTTCATAGCATAGTTGTTCCCAGTGTGTTTTCAAAGCTCTCATTTATCAATTCAAGTTTACTTTCAGTTAATCGTTATATTTTACTTCAGCTTTATACTCAATTTTTCATTTAATAAAAGTCAAGTATATTTCTTAATTCGTATCAGTTAATTTAAATATAAAACACTCAACTCAGTTCACTTTACCTTTTCTAATAACTCATTAAAGCTTCTTATAGCTTCTGGTGAGCTATTCATAGTCCAAAGTAGTTTTAATTCTAAAAATACAAAAAAAAAGGGAAAAGTCAAAAATAGTCAACAATACTGTAGCTAAGCTTATTGATAACTTATTTTGTATTTTTCTGTGTTCACTATCTAGTTTGGGGAGTTATTGCTAGTAGATTTCTTGGTCAGTGTCTTTCATATTTCATTTTCATCAAAAAAGTCCAAAAATAGTAAAAAAGGTCAAAGTCTAGTAACAGCTTATTTACAGCTTAATTTTAGTTAGAATTTATTTTCCTCAGCTTATTTAAGTTAGGAAGTCATATCAAAGTCAATAGTTTAAGTCAGTTTGTTCATTTCTTGTTTTAATTTCATTTCAGTCAAATTAAGGGAGTGTTTGGCTGTGATAGTCAAACGGGTCAAAAATCCCTTTCTACTGTTCCATTGCAGTTTGCCCACTTTTGATTTAACTTATAACAGGTGAATAAGCTGTCTTCAACTTCCATATTGTTTTTTTTTTTTTATGATCATTGCAGGTTTGGAGTGGGAGTCTGCAAGCAAAGGCAGTAAAACTGCCTTCATAAGCTCACAATAAGCTAGGCTTATTGTGGAGCTAGTTTTTACCACCTCACAGGTTCCTTTTCTCCTCATATTTAGTTTGCATAAACTTCATTAGGCCTAGGTCCTTTTTAAGTCAAATCTGCATATTGCAGATTATGTTTTTGAGTTTTCTAAGTTTTTTGTAGATTTTAAGAATTTTATAGCTCACTCAGTTTAGGTTAGAATAAGCTGGATTTCTGGATAGATATAGTTTACCAGCTTATCTAGTAGTAGCAATTTTTGTTTGATTTTTTACATCAGCTTATTTTAGCTTTTACAGGCCTAGAATTAAGGCATTTTTGCCCTGCACCAAGTAGCCCCTCAGCAGACTCATTGCTTATTTAGATAAATCCAGTGCTTATTTTGCTAGTATTATAGCTTATTTTAGTGTCCTCTTAGCTTATCATTACTTATCCAGCTTATTTCAAGTCTGCTTAAGCTTAATTAGTAGCTGATCAGGTGTTTTTCTTCAAGACTTAGAGTATTTCCATTTTAGTTAACTGATCAGAGTTTTAGAGCTTAATTCTACCTTATTTATTAGGATTCAGACTGAGCTGTAGTTAGCAAAATTTCCTATTTACTAGTGCTTAACAGGTTGGTAAAAAGAAAATATTAAAAAAAAAAATAGTTAAAAAAAATAGCAAAACTGGGGTTCGAACCCCAGTCTCTCGGATAGCAAAGTAAAACACAAACCACTGCGCCCTAGGGACTTAATCAGTTAACCTTTGCACTGTTTTCTATTTAACCCTGTTTTATTTATTTTTCTTTTAGCTTATTTAATCTGTACTGCTTATTAACAGCTTATTTCAATAAGCTGCCTTTGTAATTTTATTTTTATTAGTTCCTTCTCAGTTTAAAGTACTTACCATAATTTTTTCAGATTTTTGTTAATCAGTTTAGTATTTTTAAATCATTTATTTCTTTTAAAATAGTTTTTAATTCGTATTAAATTAAATAAAAATCAGAAAAATATAATTCTTTTTTCTAAAATTTTGTTTTAATAAATAGGACTTTAGAAAATTACTTTTGTACCCCTAGAGTGTTTATTTCATTTATTTTACGATTTTAGTTTCGCGTATTTTCAGTATTTTATTTACGTTTTATTTATTTATTTACGTTTTTACTTATTGCTTCTCAATTTTTGGCGAGTTGATTTTTACCAATCAATTTTTGGCGCCGCTGCCGGGGAAGGCTTGTAGCGAGTTTTTAATCTCGTTTGTCGTTTTCGTGTCAAAACCCTTCTTGGTTAAAGGAGGTAATTTTTTGTGTCTATAATCTCAAAGTTAAATTAAAAAACAAAATAAACAAAATAAAAGATCATAAAAGTCACAACAAATACTTTTCACAAAGTGTTTACAATTCCATAAAAAGTTCCAACAAAGCCAACCGTACGTTAATTATTTTTCTGATTATCTTGAAATTACAACCTCATCAAGTGGTTTAAAGGACGGTTCTGACATTAAATTGCGTGCCGAAAGAGGCGGGTTTTTAAGGAGCCATTGCCCACCTTTGCCTCTCCGCCATTCTGCGAGTAATTTCAAGAGAAACAAAAAACGATTTACAAAATCGGTACCAAAAATATTGTGCTTTTTCAAAAATATCTTCAAAAATCCAAAAATATTTTTTGTATCCCTTTAGTGTATGCACACACGTTCATCTACACCAATTCTCGTTACACCAACCTCCAATCCCGATAGACTTCTTCGTCGGAGTCGGCGTCTTGATTTTCAAGACGTTGAAAGGATGTCTGACGACGATGTCACGGGTGATCCAATTCCCAATGAACCAGCTCCCGATCTTCGTACTATGCAAGAGTTACTCCAATGTCCCACGGTGGGATACGGAGATGCTATTGTTGTACCACCGATTAATAACACAAATTTTGAGCTCAAAACTGGTTTAATTCAACTTGTCACGGGAAATCAATTCCATGGTTTTGAGAGAGAAGATCCCCACACACATATTCGATGGTTCAACAAATTAACCTCGACACTAAACTATAGGGATGTTCCTCATGAAACTATCAAATTGATGTTATTTCCATTTTCTCTTGAGGGGGCAGCCATGATTTGGCTTGAAAAAGAAACCCCTCAATCCATCACTTCTTGGGAAAATCTCGGCCAAAAATTTGTGAATTATTTCTTCCCTCCGTCCAAAACGACTAATCTCAGGAATGAAATCACAAATTTCCAACAACGTTTTGATGAGAGCTTTGGTGAGGCATGGGAACGATTTAAGGATCTCCTCCGAAAATGCCCACATCACGGTTTCTCAGAATTACATCAAATCGATACATTCTTCAATGCTTTAAATCAATCGGATCAAGATTCGCTCCACGCAGCCGCCGGTGGCAATATATTGAGTCGAATGCCGAAAGATATTCTTACGATTATCGAAAACAAATCTAAAGCTCCCACTTCTCGAAACAAATCGGTTGTTGCTAAAGTGAGTACCAACGCTTCTAGCACGGATGCTAGGCTCGACAAACTCACTGAAACCATCCAAATTCTAGCTTCCTCCATTTCCTCCCAAAAGAAGCAACAATCTACTCCACCCGCTCCAGTCAAAGCGGTGGAAGAAAGTTGTGTTACTTGTGGTGGTCCTCATGCATACTACGATTGTACTGCCACCGATGGCAATCCTTTTGAAGTTAATGCTCTAGCCGGGTCTTACAACCAAGGTGGTAACCAATACCGTCCTCAAGTTGACCCAAATTTCCGTGCTTCTAATCAGATGGGACCACCGGGATTCCCTCCCAATAATCCAAACAGATTCAATCAAGGTCATGGAAAAGGCCCTCATGTTCATCATCAATACTCTAACCAAGGTGTAAACCAAGGTTATCAAGCTCCTAATTTCCAAGCTCCGGTTGCACCCTCAAATGAACTTGCTAACTACATCAAAGCAAATGAGGCTAACATGAAATCCATCCATGGCCAAATCTCTAACTTAAAGGGTGAATTATCTAAACAAACCATGGAGCTTAGAAATGATATTAGAGCCACCAACACCAAGATGGATCAAACTCAAAGCAAAATTGAAAACATGTTGGCCAATCTTATGTGTCATCTTAACCCCGCTTCAACATTGGGAACTCTCCCGAGCAATACCGTCCCTAATCCAAAAGGGGAGTTGAAAGCGGTTACCACTAGAAGTGGTAAGCAAGTTGATGGGCCTCCTACTCCTACTTCAACTCCTACTTATATTCCTATTCCTACTCCCTCTCCGGTGAGGGAGGTAGAAGAAAATTCTGAGGTGACAAAGGACAAGGTGCACTTTTCTAGCCCACGAAGTACCGCACAAGTCCAACCTCCCGTTACCCAAACTCCTATTCCAGAACCCGATGTTCTGAAGACTATGCCTAAGCCTTCGATTCCATATCCGTCGAGGCTTAATGATCAACGGCTCCGCAAGAAAGCTACGAATCAAATGGAAAGATTCTTCCAAATCTTTCAAGATTTACATTTTGACATAAGCTTTGCGGATGCTCTTCTCTTGATGCCCAAGTTTGCTTCCACAATCAAGGGGTTGCTAAGCAACAAAGAAAAATTATTCGAATTAGCAAAAACACCCCTAAATGAGAATTGCTCAGCGGTGCTCCTTAAGAAACTTCCGGAAAAATTAGGAGACCTGGGTAAATTTCTCATTCCTTGTGATTTTCTGGGGCTAAAAGAATGCCTAGCCTTAGCCGATCTAGGTGCTAGCATCAATTTAATGCCCCTCTCCTTCTGGCGTAAACTTTCTCTCCCGGAACTCACGCCCACAAGAATGACTCTTGAGTTGGCGGATAGAACTATTACTACCCCTGAAGGCGTCGGTGAAGACGTTTTCGTCAAAGTAGGAAAGTTTCACTTCCCCACCGATTTTGTGGTCGTGGATTTCGAATGCGATCCCCAAGTCCCTCTCATCCTCGGGAGATCTTTCTTGAGAACAGGTCGTACGTTGATCGATGTTTTTGGAGAGGAATTAACACTTCGTGTTGATGACGAATCTATCACATTTGATCTAAATCAAACTTCGAAGTATTCCTCAAAGCATGATGACTTATCGGTTAACCGGATCGATATTACTTACGAGGAGTACACTCAACAAGTCCTCGGTTTCTCGGATTCTTCAAGTGGCAATCCCACTTCTTCTGACCCTATCATCGCTCACTCTTCCCCCTCTCTAACTCCGTTCGAGGGAGGTGACTTCATTTTAGAAGAGATCGAAGCTTGTTTGTCTTGTGATTCAATTCCATCGGGAATTGATGAAAATGAATTCGATTTAGAAGGAGACATTCTTCTTGAGAAGTTACTAAATGATGATCCTACATCTCTCCCTCCTCAAGTACTTTATAACGAAATCAAAGAAATTAAGTCTTCCGATCCTCCTGAGCTCGAGCTCAAAGATTTACCTCCTCATCTAGAATATGCATTCTTGGAAGATACGGACAAATGTCCCGTCATTATTTCTAAAAGTTTAAAAGATGAGGAGAAGACTCAACTTCTTGATGTGCTTAAAAAGCACAAGAGTGCCATTGCTTGGCAACTCTCTGATATCAAGGGCATTGACCCTCGATTCTGCACCCACAAAATTCTAATAGAGGACGATTTCAAACCCTCGGTGCAACAACAAAGAAGGGTAAATCCAAAAATTCACGAGGTTATAAAAAAGGAAGTTCTTAAACTCCTTGATGCCGGAATGATTTATCCTATCTCCGATAGCTCATTGGTTAGTCCTATCCATTGTGTCCCTAAGAAGGGTGGTATGACCGTTGTTCCCAACGAAGAAAATGAGTTGATTCCTACACGTCTCATCACGGGATGGAGAGTGTGTATTGATTATCGGAAACTCAATGAAGCTACTCGTAAGGACCATTTTCCGCTTCCTTTTATGGATCAAATGCTTGAACGCTTAGCGGGAAATGATTTCTATTGTTTTCTCGATGGCTTTTCCGGGTATTTTCAAATACCTATTGACCCACAAGATCAGGAAAAGACCACTTTTACTTGCCCTTATGGTACTTTTGCCTACCGGCGTATGCCTTTCGGATTATGCAACGCTCCGGGCACGTTTCAAAGGTGCATGATGGCTATCTTCCATGACATGATCGAGAAAACAATGGAAGTCTTTATGGATGATTTCTCCGTTTATGGAAATTCTTTCTCTTCTTGCCTCTCCAATTTAGATCGAATGCTTAAACGGTGTGAAGACACCAACCTTGTGCTAAATTGGGAGAAGTGTCATTTCATGGTCAAAGAGGGCATCGTCCTCGGCCACAAAATCTCTAATGCCGGGATTGAGGTTGATCGAGCTAAAGTCGATGTGATTTCTAAGCTTCCTAATCCCACAACCGTCAAAGGCATTAGGAGTTTCCTTGGTCATGCCGGTTTTTACCGTCGGTTTATTCAAGATTTTTCTAAGATCGCCCGGCCTTTGACCCATCTGCTTGAAAAGGATGCTACCTTCTTCTTCTCTCCCGAATGCGTCGAGGCATTTGGAATTCTCAAAAAGAAGTTAACGGAAGCACCCATCTTAGTTGCCCCCGATTGGGACTTGCCATTTGAATTGATGTGTGATGCTAGCGATTACGCTATTGGGGCAGTCTTGGGGCAACGAAAATCCAAACATTTTCAGCCTATACACTATGCCAGTAAGACCATGAACGATGCTCAATCTCATTACACCACCATTGAGAAAGAGTTGTTAGCCGTTGTCTATGCTTTCGAGAAATTTCGCCCTTATCTTGTCCTATCCAAAACCATAGTGTACACGGATCACTCGGCTTTAAAATACTTATTTGCTAAACAAGATGCAAAGCCGAGATTACTTCGATGGATTCTCCTCCTACAAGAATTTGATATCACTATTCGTGATAAAAAAGGAGTCGAGAACCTTGCTGCTGATCATCTTTCCCGATTAGAAAACCCCCACCAAAGTGAGCTCGAGAAAAAGGAAATTAATGAAACGTTTCCTCTTGAGACACTCAACGCGATTTCTTTTCGTGGGGATTCTAGTACCCCTTGGTTTGCAGATTTTGCAAACTACCATGCGGGTAACTTCGTTGTCAAAGGGATGTCATCCCAATAAAAGAACAAGTTCTTCAAGGACGTAAAACATTACGTTTGGGATGACCCCTATCTGTTTAAAGTTTGTGCCGATCAAGTCATCCGGCGGTGCGTTCATGGACAAGAAGCCATGGACATTCTTAATGCATGCCATAATGGACCCACGGGGGGACATCATGGTGCAAACTACACCGCTAAGAAAGTCTTTGATTCCAGTTTCTATTGGCCGACTATCTACCGTGATGCCCACAACTTGGTGAAGTCATGTGACTCTTGCCAACGTCAAGGAAAAATATCGCAAAGGGACGAAATGCCTCAAAATGCAATTCAAGTGTGCGAGATCTTTGATGTTTGGGGCATCGACTTTATGGGGCCATTCCCTTCTTCTCGTGGCAACAAATACATACTCGTGGCTGTCGATTACTTGTCCAAATGGGTCGAGGCGAAAGCTCTCCCCACTAACGACGCCCGAGTTGTTGTCAAATTCTTGAAATCTCTTTTCGCTAGATTTGGGACTCCACGTGCCATAATTAGTGATCGCGGTACTCATTTCTGCAATGACCAATTTACAAAGGTCATGCTCAAGTACGGTGTCAACCACCGTCTTACTACCGCCTATCACCCCCAAACAAGTGGGCAAGTGGAGGTTTCGAATCGTGGCTTGAAAAGGATTTTAGAGAGAACCATAGGCGAAAACCGTGCCTCTTGGTCGGACAAATTGGATGACGCATTGTGGGCCTTCCGTACAGCGTACAAAACACCCATCGGGTGCACTCCTTATAAGCTGGTATACGGGAAGGCATGTCATCTACCGATTGAGCTAGAGCACAAAGCCTATTGGGCACTCAAACACGCCAACTTCAACCTTCAATCCGCGGGCGATCACCGCAAGGTTCAACTAAATGAATTAAACGAATTTCGTGATCAAGCTTATGAGAACTCTCTAATCTATAAAGAGAAAACTAAGAAGATTCATGACTCGAAAATCAAGAATCGCGTTTTCAACGTTGGTGACCGAGTCCTTCTTTTCAACTCTAGATTGAAATTGTTCTCGGGAAAGCTTAAAACCCGTTGGACTGGGCCCTTCACCGTTGCTAAAGTCTTTCCTTACGGTACCATTGAGTTGTCTCATAACAATGGACCAAATTTCAAGGTGAACGGTCATAGGTTGAAACATTACTTCGGAGGAGACACACCACCCTTGGTTGGCTCGGATCTCCAAACTTTCCCCATGGACCAATGAATTCGGGGCGAGTCAAGCTAACGACTCGATCATAAACAAGCGCTTCGTGGGAGGCACCCCATGCTTATCCTTCTATCTTCTTTCTATTTTCTTGCTAATAAGGCTAACGAGAAGAGTTTTACCTCTTCCAAGTTTTCTTGTCTTTATTTGTTGTGTTGTGCAGGTTGGTTCGTGTGAAGAATCTTGTGTTCATGATTTTGTGTATTAGTAGTCCCATATCCTTTATCTTATCGACTAACGTTTATATTTGGCATAATTCATAAACGGCCTTAAATTTACGTTGGATGGCCCTTTCCTTTAAAACATTGGGGACAATGTTTCATTTTAGTCTGGGGGGGGGGGGTAACCTTTCGATTTGATAGTACCTTGCCTTATGTCATTCGCCCTCGCAACCTTGTTTTTCACCTAAAAACCCAAAAAAATTGAAAAATTTTAAATTTTTTTTGGAAAGCAAGGCGTTTTTAAAATTTCTTTTTCAAAAACGTGAGTTCATAACATTGCATGAGGACATGGCAATAGCTTAGTCTGGGGGATTTTGATATGTGTTAAATTACACATATCTTTTACCTTATAAAACGAGCTAAATAAACCAAACACTAACCAAAAATGCCAAATATCTTGTGTTTTTGTGTTTATTCATGTGCAGGTACGGATATGTGGAAAACGGACAAAAACGACATCAAAATGGACAAAACCAAGCACGAGACGGAAAAGAGTTCAAAAGCCGAAGCCGGGAAAGGAAATTTATGAGATTTGGACCGGGACTTTATATGAGATTATAGATCATGGTTTTTTAGTGTATTGTGATGGATTGAGAGTCTCAGATTGATTTCTGTTGATTCGGATTGATTTCCGTTTCTCTCATGGATTCAGAAGTATGCTAGAAAATCAAATGGTCTACGCTCATTTTTGGAATTTACAAGTTTAGTCCCCGAACTTTGAAAATTGTCAAGTTTGGTCCTTGAAGTTTACAACTTGTCATATTTGGTCCCTTTAATCTCAGAAGTTACAAGAATAGTCCCTGAGTTGATTTTCAGAAAGTTCAAGTCTGGTCCCTGAAGTTTGAAACAATGGCAGAATTAGTCCCTTAGTTTTAACACTAATTCCATTTCTTATCTTAGCTACTTGGCTGGAAACCTTAACACAACCCAACCCAAACACAAACAATAGCCCATTAATCCCACAGCCCAGTCCATTTCGTTTTTGACCCAGGTTCAAGGTTCAAGGGTCAATCAAAGGAAGTCCAAGGTTCATGGTTCAAGTCAAAGCCGGTCAAACCATCCGTTAAATACAAACACACCCTATTTTAAAATAAAACCCATCCCCTTCCTGCTAAACCTGCAACTCTCTTTAAATTCCCAATTCTCCCATCCTTCTCCCACACCTCTCCACCTCATCACCCCGCTCCTCCACATGGTCCCTGTCAGCCTCACGTGGTCAGCAGATAGCCAAAACGGCTACTTCCCATTTTCCCGCCAAAAAGCATTTGGACGGATGAGATGGATTTAATTTAATCCAATGGTTGGAAACTGCTCAGAAGAACAAGACAAGATGATCCCAGCTTAGAAATAGTATAAATAGGACTTATTGTAGCCATTTGGCAGTTAGTTTTTTTTAGTATTAAACGTTTTCATAGAATAGTTGTCCCAGTGTGTTTTCAAAGCTCTCATTTATCAATTCAAGTTTACTTTCAGTTAATCGTTATATTTTACTTCAGCTTTGTACTCAATTTTTCATTTAATAAAAGTCAAGTATATTTCTTAATTCGTATCAGTTAATTTAAATATAAAACACTCAACTCAGTTCACTTTACCTTTTCTAATAACTCATTAAAGCTTCTTATAGCTTCTGGTGAGCTATTCATAGTCCAAAGTAGTTTTAATTCTAAAAATACAAAAAAAAGGGAAAAGTCAAAAATAGTCAACAATACTGTAGCTAAGCTTATTGATAACTTATTTTGTATTTTTCTGTGTTCACTATCTAGTTGGGGAGTTATTGCTAGTAGATTTCTTGGTCAGTGTCTTTCATATTTCATTTTCATCAAAAAAGTCCAAAAATAGTAAAAAAGGTCAAAGTATAGTAATAGCTTATTTACAGCTTAATTTTAGTTAGAATTTATTTTCCTCAGCTTATTTAAGTTAGGAAGTCATATCAAAGTCAATAGTTTAAGTCAGTTTGTTCATTTCTTGTTTTAATTTCATTTCAGTCAAATTAAGGGAGTGTTTGGCTGTGATAGTCAAACGGGTCAAAAATCCCTTTCTACTGTTCCATTGCAGTTTGCCCACTTTTGATTTAACTTATAACAGGTGAATAAGCTGTCTTCAGCTTCCATATTGTTTTTTTTTTATGATCATTGCAGGTTTGGAGTGGGTGTCTGCAAGCAAAGGCAGTAAAACTGCCTCATAAGCTCACAATAAGCTAGGCTTATTGTGGAGCTAGTTTTTACCACCTCACAGGTTCCTTTTCTCCTCATATTTAGTTTGCATAAACTTCATTAGGCCTAGGTCCTTTTTAAGTCAAATCTGCATATTGCAGATTATGTTTTTGAGTTTTCTAAGTTTTTTGTAGATTTTAAGAATTTTATAGCTCACTCAGTTTAGGTTAGAATAAGCTGGATTTCTGGATAGATATAGTTTACCAGCTTATCTAGTAGTAGCAATTTTTGTTTGATTTTTTACATCAGCTTATTTTAGCTTTTACAGGCCTAGAATTAAGGCATTTTTGCCCTGCACCAAGTAGCCCCTCAGCAGACTCATTGCTTATTTAGATAAATCCAGTGCTTATTTTGCTAGTATTATAGCTTATTTTAGTTGCCTCTTAGCTTATCATTACTTATCCAGCTTATTTCAAGTCTGCTTAAGCTTAATTAGTAGCTGATCAGCTGTTTTTCTTCAAGACTTAGAGTATTTCCATTTTAGTTAACTGATCAGAGTTTTAGAGCTTAATTCTACCTTATTTATTAGGATTCAGACTGAGCTGTAGTTAGCAAAATTGCCTATTTACTAGTGCTTAACAGGTTGGTAAAAAGAAAATATTAAAAAAAAATAGTTAAAAAAAATAGCAAAACTGGGGTTCGAACCCCAGTCTCTCGGATAGCAAGGTAACACACAAACCACTGCGCCCTAGGGACTTAATCAGTTAACCTTTGCACTGTTTTCTATTTAACCCTGTTTTCTTTATTTTTCTTTTAGCTTATTTAATCTGTACTGCTTATTAACAGCTTATTTCAATAAGCTGCCTTTGTAATTTTATTTTTATTAGTTCCTTCTCAGTTTAAAGTACTTACCATAATTTTTTCAGATTTTTGTTAATCAGTTTAGTATTTTTAAATCATTTATTTCTTTTAAAATAGTTTTTAATTCGTATTAAATTAAATAAAAATCAGAAAAATATAATTCTTTTTTCTAAAATTTTGTTTTAATAAATAGGACTTTAGAAAATTACTTTTGTACCCCTAGAGTGTTTATTTCATTTATTTTACGATTTTAGTTTCGCGTATTTTCCGTATTTTATTTACGTTTTATTTATTTATTTACTTTTTTACTTATTGCTTCTCATATTCGTTCGTTACTCAATCAAATCAAATCTATTCCAAATAATCATTCTATTCTAAATTTTTCAAACACGACGCACAAACCCGATTTCACGAATTCCATTCAATCCTTCATCGGGGATAACGAACCTAGGTTACACATACTTCACTTGTGTTTCCTTTGTAAAAATAACGTATTGATTTTAACTGATCAAGAGTGCATCAAAGCATTTCAAACTCTAAAGAAAAAACTTACTGTTGCACCAATTCTAGTTGCCCCCGACTGGGACCTACCTTTTGAACTTATGTGTGATGCAAGTGATTTTGCAATAGGTGCGGTCTTGGGGCAACGAAAAGCCAAACACTTTCAGCCTATACATTATGCTAGTAAAACAATGACGGAAGCTCAAGCTCACTACACCACAACGGAAAAAGAATTACTTTCCGTGGTGTATGTTTTTGAAAAATTCCGGCCATACTTGATCTTGTCCAAAATCATAGTGTATACAGACCACTCAGCTCTCAAATATCTCCTTGCAAAACAAGATGCAAAGCCGAGATTGCTCCGATGGGTTCTCCTCCTACAAGAATTTGATGTCACAATCAGTGATAAAAAAAGGAGCTGAGAACCTAGCAGCTGATCATCTGTCCCGATTAGAAAACCCTCACCAAAGTGAGCTTGAGAGGAAGGAAATTAATGAAACATTTCCTCTCGGGACACTTAACGTGGTATCTTTTTGTGGAGATTCTATTACCCCATGGTTTGCTGACTTTGCAAATTACCATGCGGGTAATTTTGTGGTTACAGGGATGTCATCCCAACAAAAAAACAAATTCTTCAAAGATGTGAAGCATTACTTTTGGGATGACCCCTATCTGTTTAAAATCTGTGCGGATCAAGTCATTCGGCGGTGTGTATACGGCCAAGAAGTAGTTGATATCCTTACTGCTTGCCATAATGGACCCACGGGGGGACATGATGGTGCAAGCTATACCGCCAAGAAAGTCTTTGATTCCGGTTCTATTGGCCAACTATTTACCGTGATGCTCACGAATTGGTGAAGTCATGTGACTCTTGCCAACATCAAGGCAAAATCTCGCAGAAAAATGAAATGCCTCAAAATGCAATTCATGTTTGCGAGATTTTTGACGTGTGGGGCATCGATTTTATGGGTCCATTCCCGTCTTCACGAGGGAACAAGTACATACTCGTGGCTTTTAACTATTTGTCAAAATGGGTTGAGGAGAAAACACTCCCCACCAATGATGCCCGAGTAGTTGTGAAATTTCTAAAGAATATTTTCTCCCGATTTGGACTCCCCGTGCAATCATAAGTGATCGCGGTACGTACTTCTGTAATGACCAATTTGCAAAGGTCATGCTCAAGTATGGTGTCACTCACCGTCTTGCTACCACTTATCATCCACAAACTAGTGGACAAGTGGAAGTTTCAAACCGAGGTTTAAAAAGAATCTTGGAAAGGACAGTAGGAGAAAACCGTGCCTCCTGGTCAAAAAAATTAGATGATGCACTCTGGGCCTTCTGAACAGCTTACAAGACACCCATCGGGTGTACACCATATAAGCTTGTATACGGAAAGGCGTTCCATCTACCTATTAAGCTTGAGCACAAAGCCTACTGGGCATTGAAACATGCCAACTTCGACCTTCAGTCCGCGGGTGATCACCGCAAGGTTCAACTAAATGAATTGAATGAACTCCGTGATCAAGCGTACAAGAACTCTTTGATCTACAAAGAGAAGACAAAGATGATCCACGACTCTAAAATCAAGAACCGCGTTTTCAACGTTGGTGATCGATTCCTTATCTTCAACTCTAGATTAAAGATATTATCGGGCAAGCTAAAAACCCGTTGGACTGGACCCTTCACCGTTGCTAAAGTTTTTCCATACGGTACCATCGAGTTATCTCAAAACGATGGACCAAACTTTAATGTGAACGGTCATAGGTTGAAGCACTACTTTGGAGGGGACGTACCACCCATGGTTGTCCCGGATCTCCAAACCTTCCCCATGAACCAATGAATTCGGGGCGAGTCAAGCTAACGACTCGATCATAAACAAGCGCTTCGTGGGAGGCAACCCATGCTTATCAGTGTCTTTTGTGTGCTACCTCTTGTGTTTTGTGTTGTTGTCAAGTGCAGGATTGGCCCGATATCAGAAGACTCTCGTGCTAATGGTTTTGTCTATGTTAAGTCTCAAGAAATCCTATATTCTTTAATCTTATCGACTAACCTTATCTATTGGCATAATTCATAAACGGCCTTAGATTTGTTAGGATTACTTTTACTTTTAAAACATTGGGGATAATGTTTCGTTTTAGTCTTGGGGGGGGGGGTGATCTTTCGATTCGATTTTGCCTTGCATTGTCTCGTGTACCTTAGCAACCCCGTTTTCCACCAAAAATCCAAAAAAATGAGAAAAATTTTAAAATTTTTGCAAAAATATCATAAGTGTTTTGACACATTGTTGATTTTCCGTTGGTTAGATTAGGAATAAAATTTTGACTTGACCGGGCGTGTTGAGCCCTAGCTTGTCCCCTTAACATTTTTGACTAAGCATTCGCGGATCTTTTTATTAAAGATTTAAATTTGCGAAGAACGAGAGATAATAGAGTTAATTATAAGTTGTGATGCTAAGCAAGGATTAGTTGGTTATCTTAAAGGCTCATTAGTGTAATTTGTAGTTTTTCCTCCCATAAACTAAATTTGTGCTATTTTCAAAATTTTACACTTAGAAATCGTTTTATTACAAACTTTTATGTTGATGCAAATCATGTTCTAAAAAAGTTATTTATATCTTTCGATTAATTCACGTTTTGAGGATGACAAAATGTGAAATCACGTTACGTTAAAATTAACTTAAACAAGTTTTTAATTGGAAGATCCTGTTTCTACGTAAATCACTCTAGAACAAAGTTACAACTTGAACTAGTGATTAAAGAAGTGAATTCATGTTTTGAAAATTCACATTTTAAATGGGACAAAACATTTTTTCAAAAATACACATGACAAATTATTTTTGAAATATTAAGAAATGTTTTAATGAAAAAATTAGTTTGAAATTCATAACAGCTATTTCCCCCCAAAATCAGTTCTAACCTTCCCCAAATAAGTTTTCACCAGAAAAGACAAAAAAGGGAGTGTCTTTGTCTGGCACGGCTCCACGGTTCCACTAAATTTAGTGGGGCCATATGGTATTTAACGGAGCCGTCCGTACTAATTTTTCTGTAACGTTCAGATTTTCTTTGCCTATAAATACCAACCCCTTTCACAGTTTTAGGCATCCTTCACACACAGAAAAATCCCCTAGCTTAATCCTCTCACACCTTTCACTTCTTTAGTTAATTTAGATTAGTTTTTCTTTGTTTCAAGAGTGATCCAATCATCCTTCAAGTGATCCTCTTCATACCTCTTCACTAGCAAGAGAAGAACACAAGTATCCAAGTTGATACAAGGTGTTGTCATCCCTCTTCATTAGCAAGAGAAGAACTCAAGTAATCAAGAAGATACTAGAGTTATAGTTGATAGGTTTTTGTAACACTTGTTACAACCTTGTTGTATCTTAGCATACATCAAGTTTATTTTTCTTTTGTGAGTGAGAGTGAAGATCAAGTGTGATCTATAGAGATAGTGAACATCTCTTGTAGCCATTGGGCTTGTGTGATTGATCAAGAAGATCAAAGGTAATTAGGATAGTGTTAGTTGAGTGAGTGTTGATCATTGTGATCGTGTTGAGATCTTGGTGATCTCTTGAAGCCACTGGGCTTGAGTGTTTGGTCACGTGGACCTTGGTAGATTGGTGCTAGCTAAGATTAGCACTCGACATCTAGCTTAGTGTCGGTAATAGGATAAGCGACGTGTACGGTTTTCTCCGCCTGAAGGGAGGTTGTTGATATAGTGTTTGAAACTCTCGAGTGTGGTACTCGGGGAGTGGAGTAGGGCGAAGAAGAGCTTCGTAGCCTAACCACTATAAATCCTCTGTCTCGGTTTGATCTTTCCAACTCTACTCTTTATTTCATTTACTATTATTACCTAGCTTAGTGTTTAGTTCATATTGGTGTTTGTTAGTTACACATAGAGTTCGAATCAAAGTTTCCAATAGCATACTTTTAAAACAAGACATTTTTAAAAGGATTTTAAACCGGTAAACTATTCAACCCCCTTCTAGTTTCCCACAATTGGAATCAGAGCCACGTCACCAAGTTTTTTAAAGTATACTGTATTTTAAAACTTGAATCGATCAATGGATTCAGACAAATATCTAGAAGGGCAATCTATGCAAAGACCACCACTTTTCGAAACCGATTGTTTTATATATTGGAAAACAAGATTCGAAACGTATGTGAAATCAAAAGACATTGATCTTTGGCATGTTATTACCGAGGGTGACTTTCAACCTATTCAAAAGAATTTGGAAACTAAAAAGGATGAAATCATTCCTTATGACAAACAAAGGGATGAACTAAAAAGAAAATTAGCCAAAAATAATGAGGCTAAAATGATGATCTATAATGCTTTGCCTAAAAAGGAATTCGAAAGAATTTTCATGTGTAATACGGCAAAAGATATTTGGAAAACTTTGTTAGTCACTCACCAAGGTAATAACCAAGTCAAAGAGAACAAGCTTGATCTTCTTGTTCAATAATATGAACAATTTTCCATTTCGGAAGATGAGTCAATAGATAATGCTTTTGCTAGATTTAGTACTATTATCACTAGTCTTAAAGCTCTTGATGAAGGTTATTCTAGCAAGAATTATGTTAGGAAGTTCCTCTGTGCTCTACATCCTAAATGGAGAGCAAAGGTCACCGCCATAGAAGAGTCAAAGGACTTAGCGGCATTGTCACTCGATGAACTTATAGGAAACTTGAAAGTTCACGAGATGATAATCAAGAAAGATTCCGATATAGTCAAAGGCAAAAGTGAGAGAGTTAGATCTCTAGCTTTGACAGCCAAAAAGGAGTCTAGTGAGGAGGAATGCTCAAGTTTCGACAGTGATGATGAGGAATACGCACTAGCCGTTAGAAACTTTAGGAAGTTCTTTAGGAGGAAAGGTAGATTTTCTAGACAACCTCGCGATGAAAGGAGGTCATCCCAAAAGAACCATGTAGAAAAGAAAGGGACAAGTGATAGAAGTTGCTTCAGATGTGGAGATCCAAATCACTTCATAGGAGAGTGCCCTAAACCAACAAAGTCCAACAACCAAAGAGCCTTTGTAGGAGGTTCTTGGAGTGATAGCGGTGAAGAAGAAGAGAAGAAGCTTAACGATGAAACATGCCTAATGGCTCAAGCTTCTAACGAGGTACATTCCGACTCTTCTTATTATAGTGACAATAATTCGTCAATAGATGATAGTGAATTGCATGACGAATATAACAAACTATGCGTAGTTAGTACTAAGATTTTAGGAAGAAACACTAAATTAAAATTAAAACTACGTGAACTAGAACTACAAGTTGTAGAACTAAAAGATCAAGTCAAAAGACTTGAGAGAAACAAAGAAGTAGACTTAGGATGCGGGTCATGTATAAGTCTTCAAGTAGAAAATGATAAACTTAAAGAAAATGCTTTAAGAATCATTAAGTTTGAAGAAGGAACTAAAACACTTAATGATATACTTGAAAACATTAGGAATAGTGAATATGACCGTGCCGGTTTAGGATTTGACCCAAATCAGGCTTCTACAAGTGGCACTAAATAAGTAAAATTTGTATTGCCTGAAACGTCAAAGTCTGAAGGCGACGGAACCATTAAAGGTACAGACGAAACCACTAAATTTAGTGGTACCGTGGTACCGTCTGGTGCTGAAATTGGGTCAATTCTGAAAAGTAACTTAAGTCCTAAACCAAGTCACATAGTTGTAAATAGTACTAGAGAGTCTACTCCAAGAAAAGAGGAGGTCAAAGGCTTTTACAAATCATTGTCATCTCCCAAACATGGTTTTGTAAAGCGTGACACTAGGTCAACTACTCCTCCACCTAGAAAAATGAATTCTCCTAAACCTCGGTCTAGAACTCCTCTGCCGAGAGGTAACTTTAGAAGACAAAATCATCCAAGTAACTTTCTTGTAACTTGGAATGATAGTTCACCTCAAAGTTACTTACCATGGGAAATGTGTCATCCATTTTCACATCCTAAACTAATGCAACAAATGCGTAGGATGTTTATCTCTAACAACTATGGACCCATGAAATATTGGGGACCAAATGCTTGAACTTCTGTTTTGCTAGGAAAACAAGACTGTAAATAAAGTTTGGAAGTTTAATTAATGGAGTATGATTTGTGATCAAACAAATCTTGTGACACATTGGTCAAGTCGAGTCGCGTGTGCTTAACATTCAACAAAGGTAATTTAGTCTTCTAAGTGTTAAAGGAAACACCTCAAGTCCAGGTATGCTTCCTTAAAACACCCTTTGTTGGTAGAAATGCTAAGTATGTAGTAGTGTTAGATTATAACATAGTAGGCACTGTCATAATGAAACAATGATTCACAATTCATCATAACAAACTCAACTTGCCCAGAAATGTACGATGATCGCTTCAAGATCACGCGTGACAAGTTGGAAACGAAAATGATGAGTGGATTAAGTTTCCTCCCTTGCCCGTAAATAATTCTGCCCAATGAAAGTATCCTCATATACTCTTGTATACTACTTATCATATATAAACTCATATTATATATATATATATATATATATATATATATATATATATATATATATATATATATATATATATATATATATATATATATATATATATACACACACACACACAAGAAATCAACGCCCATATCCACAAATATGAATCTCACATGAGACGATGAAGGTGAGTGAGTGGATATCACTAAGTTGTGGGCATAATAGGTAAATTAATTTACCTAACGGAAAGTAGGTCCATTATCATGGATAGTGTTGGCTTTGTGCCCACTTGTAAGAAGTGTCCCAAAACTTCTTACATCAAAGTGTTTAATGCATCATACGATACATTAAAGATACTACACACTTGAGATTACGATATCTCAAGGAGACGGTTGTAAAAAATGTTTCTATACCAACTTTGATAATGAGAGAGTTGATGTGGATTGAGACATAAAGAGTAACGTTTATACCTTCTTAGGTTTGATAACAAACTTCTTGGTTCCCCAAGAGACAAACTACTCTTGCCATCTCCACGACCGAAGCCGAGTACGCAAGCGCCGGAAAGGCATGACAACAAACACTATAGATGAGACAACCCTCTGTAAAGAGCAGCAGCCAAGATTCCATTAGACATGTCCGGGAACCCTATAGTTTGTTCATAAAACGAAGCTTGTCGAAGTACGAAATCTCCCCATGGAAAGGCATCTTCTCCGTCTAGATAACGTCCAAAGAGAACATCGTCAAACACATTAACCTTACATTCTCGTCACATGACTTATTAATATTTCATTGGAAATATTAATGTCATGTCTCACGTCTCGTCATATGACTTCTCAAGTCATTCCACACATCCCGCTCATGACTATTTCAATATTTCTATGGAAATATTAAAGTCATCCCTCGCGTCATATCTTTTAACCTCTCATCCTCTCTACGACCTCTCAAATGTTTCACTGGAAACATTATAATCATCTTTCTCACTCGTCACATGACTTTTAGAAACTTCTTTAAGAAATTCTAAGTCATTCCCTCTCAACCCGTTACATGACTTTTTAAATATTTCATGAGGAAATATTAAGTCATTCCTCGAGTCTCATACTCTGAATAATTAAATATTTCATGGGAAATATTATAGTCATCCTCTAAAACACAAACTCATAACTTCTATTTATTTCATGGGAAATACTAGAAGTCAATCCTCATCCAATGACAACTTAGTCAATTTCCTTGGAAAAACTAAAGTCATTTCCGATCACCCTGTCTAATCATCTTCGTCAAAAAGTTTATTAGGTATAAACTTTCTCCTCGCAAAAAAAAGTCTTACTAAATAAGTAAGATTAATCAGCCAAAAGTCAAAACAGAAGAAAATTTGGACCATCAGACATACGACTCCACTAAAGAGCCACGGATCCACTAATGTTTAGTGGAACCGTGGAGCCGTGCATATGAAAAACGCGCCCAGTTACTCTTTTCTTCTACACAAATTTTCCAAACACACACAAAACCACTTCCACTTGCTGTCAAAACTGAACCATAACACCATAATTCAATTAACCTTTTGCTAATCAAGATTAAGGCATTGAAATCAACAATCCTAACCACAACATCATCAATTGTAAGTAATTCATTCTTAATTTCTTTTATTTTAAGTCTAGGGTTTGTTCTTGAGTTCAAAATCGAATTGGGGATTTTCTAATTTTGTTAATCCTTTATGAAATTAAGACTAGGATTAGACAATGTAGCATTCACATGATTCCTTAAACCTAGGATTTTCATAAACCCATTTATGTTACAAAACCTAGTCCGAATTTAATACCTAAAATCGGATTATGATTGATTGTTTGTAGTGGAATCATGTTTAGGATGATTAAAATAGGATTAGAAATGATTTGCATTAAAGTTTTTCAAACTCAAAGCTTGTTAGCACCACGTTGTGGCGTTTTCCAAATACCCCAATTCATTCACTTTTTGAAAAACTTCACGTGTTTAGGATCATGAAACCTTTTTCGTGCATTGTTGATGCAAATCAAAAACGTTTTTGCATATATGAACTCTCAAATATGGATCGAATTACATAATTGATATGTATTATTCGACATACTTGATTGAGAAAAAGTGAAGACAGGATATTCGGGTAATCTCATTAGGATAATTTTAGAGTTGAGATTATCACAACCCCACATTGTTTGCATATAAGCACACACTAGACACGTATGATTAAATAAAATCTTAACCATTAGTAAATCTTTTTAGGTGATATGGGACTTCACATGTTTGATTACTACCATGAACTCATAGAAGAGTACATTCCCAAACCATCACATGAACCTGAAACTCCACTTTCTCACATTCAAACTTTTTGTCACCTTGAGTCTCGTCTCTTCCACGAAGGACGTATTGTTGAACTTCCTTCCTAAACCATGATCATATTCAAACCATGTTTCAAAGAATCAGATTCGATTGCTTGTTTAGAATTAATGATCACATTTGTCCTCGTTTTGTCCTAGAGTTCTACAGACAAGTCAAACTCGTACATAACAAGGATCAAACTCTGTCTATTCAGTTTGTTATTCAAAACCAACACATCTCACTCACCCTCGATCAATTTGCTAACATTCTTCAAGTGCCCAACTATGGACATTGCTCCTACACTGAAGGTTGGTCACTCAAATCTCTCACAAGTCACCAAATTGAGTCGGGTCATTATAATCCTCTCATACATAATATAGTAAAACAAGTCAAATTAATAGGATAAATGATAGTAATAAAATGTACTTATTTGAGTTCATCAAATATCCCCCCACTTGAACTTTACTTGTCCCCAAGTAAACCTTAGATTAAATCTCATGAAAATGTATCCTAAAAGATGTTAGGATTTATTTTTATATTTAAGCATGTATTCGTTTATTTCGTAATCACACAACTAAACACTTAACGAATTAGAAGTAAAATAAAATAAGTCGATAAAAGCAAATCTAATCGTTTAACTGTCCAGTCGCGACGAATATTCTATCATAAGCTTGGCAAGTATACACATCTCCACCACTAAAGCTAAGGAATAACAAGTCTAAAGCGGTAAAAAGGGTTTTTAGGCTTAAGGGTTAATTATTCTTATTTCACTATCGATCTCAAATTCCAGAAAAGGCGACAAAATCACAAATACATGATCGAATCCACGAACACGATACTTGCAATTGCTCAAATCCTTAACTCGAATAGGCTAAAGATAGGTCCAAACTTCACCAATAATAATATATCAAAAAGGGCGACAAAATCATAATACATAGCCGAATCCACGACTACGATACTTAAGATTGCTCAAATCCCTAATCTCAATAAATCAAAGGTTTGGTTGGATAAAGAATAATGAAGGGTATGGATAATATTTGGGATATAAATTGGTGTAAAAATAAAAACAAAAAATAAACAAAACAAATAAATTAAAATCCTAAGTGTGGTTAATCACTATCCCAACCATCCCATGAATAAGACTCATATCATAGAATAACTCACGCTTTAACACTTGAAACACACGCTTTAGGTAGACACGAATTATACTCAACAAAATCTTAATCAAAGAATAAACCTTAATTGGCGTTCCCATAACTGCCAATTCCCATTCAATCCATAGATATAGTACAACAAATAGTGGCCATATGAACCACTTACATAACTTTACATCGTTGGCTTAAAATAAACATCCAACTTTTTTCTTTCTTTTTCTTTTCTCATTTTTTTTTTTTTTTTTTTTTTTTTTTTTTTTTTTTTTTTGTATAAACATAGATGTGTAAAATTTCACCACATCACTACAACTTTCTTTCCGGATAATTTTTTTTTTTTTTTTTTTTTTTTTTTTTACTTTTCATAACTTCAGAAATAATGGTAAATAGTGAAAGTAGTAAACACACGAAAAATAAACTCTAAAATATACAATATTTACTTTCACTCCAATTGCATTGTGCAATTTCCCGACCTAACCAAAGATAATGAATTACGCACGCGAACACAGGTAATGTAAGGAAACACACTCTGCCTATAGCAATTAACCAACCACGGATCTTAATCTACAGGGTAGGCTAAGGTGTAAGGGTGTAACGAAACATTTTAAACATAGGTGTAAGAAACGAAAGGAATGGCTCTGAGGGTTTTTCTAGGGGTATCTTACTCTAAAAATGAGAGTAACAAAAGGGTTTTATACGGGGGTTAACTAACCAGTGTAGTTAGTTAATAACACATAACATATAATAGGCTATTTGGGTGTAATCCTAGAAATTTACCAATTTAGACAAGTCATTCCAATTAAATAAATAATACTCATTACGGTGGTCTCGAATAGTATACAAGCCAAGTTCTAAAGTTTACAAGTCACCGGCACACTCATAGATTTGTGAATTTTGGAAAAATCACAATTTTTGAAAATAACGTCATGTGTGCAGTTATGTAACTTAGATCTTAAACAAAAACATGCTAAAAAAAATTTAAATTTAATATATTAAGCACATTTTAAGCATAATTTTTGAAAAAGTTTAGGACAAGTAAGTGTTAAGTGTTCTAATTCTCCTATCCCCCCACTTAAGTTAAACAACGTCCTCGTTGTTTGTATAAAGGGTTAAAAACTGGAAAATAAAAAGAATTAGAACAGAAAAACTCCCCTGAGATTTGCTCGGTATGATCCTCCATTAGTGCAAGAGCAAAAATCGTCTTTCTTGTGGATTAGAACGTTAAATCTTCATACTTGATGTATCCACAGGAAATTCAGAAAACTATAATACCACCAACACTTTAAAACACACCTAAGATAAGAAAGGTTCAACTTGCATAACACATTAGTAGTTAGGAAAAATAAAACTTAAAAATTAAAACTGAAAATCATCAGGTCAGTCGATGCGCCGTATCTTATTGAAGAAGATACGCCGTATCGAGCCTGGAATTAATACGGATCAGAATAAAGATGCGCCGCATCCTTAACCAGGGATGCGCCGCATTAAAATAAACTGATAAATAGTTTTAAAGTCGAAAATAAAAATGCAGAAAAATAAAATAAGATATGACCATTGCAGGAGATGCGTCGCATCTCAGAATTGAGATGCGCCGTATCCTCATGCGGCCTGGACTGACTCGACACAGAAAACAGAATAATAAATGATAAATCCGGGTTGTCTCCCGGTCAGCACTTGTCTTTATTCCAGAGTCTTCAAGTTAGACTCACGTTCAGCTCTTTACTTGGTCCTTGTCACGGTCCATCCTTCTTCCTTCATCCGAAAGATTTTCCCGTATATCTCTGCGACGTTTTCTTCCGTTCGACTTAGTCTAGTATAACTCTTTGTCTTCACCGCAGTATATTCTTCATTAGGACTCAAAGAATATTTGATGATTTTAAATTTTTCAGAAATAATCATGGGTGGCTCATTGTAAGGAATCCCAAGTAGTTGACACTTTCTTTTGGTGAACTCTTCTTCGTCCTTGTCAACAAACTTAAAATAAGGATCCTTAATCAAATAGTCATCTAGTTCCTCAATCAACGACTCATTATTATTATCATCTTGAATCGCCTCCCATTCTCTTTCCAAGTCATATTGTAACCGTCGACTAAGCTTTGTGAAATCATCAAACTGTTTATGCACCCATTCCCAGAAAGTAGTATCCGATGTCCCCTTAAGTCCTTTCAAGCGTTCAATCCTGCCCTTTTCTTGTAAAGCCTCCGATTTTCGTGGGCAGTCTTCAACATTATCGTACCACTCATAATCTTCAAAGGTTACATCGTTTCCAACTCTTTTCATCCCAATTATACTTCCCCCATTACAGGTTCCGTCACTCTTATAATCACAGGTCGGCCAAACACTACTTCCGTCCTTGAAAACGAAGGGTGTACAGGTGTGGTTGATGTGCTCATATTCCCATGGTTTATCCCAAACCCATGGTACTTGGTCATTCCATTCATAGTACCAGGTGTTTTTGAAATCATCATAAGTCTTAAATCCTGGTAGATCCCCAGTAAGCACATCATCATCGACTCGAAGGAGGTAGTTAAATTCCTTGAACTGCTTGCACAAGGGTGTCTCATAATCGAACAAATCAACGTCTATTCTGAACAATTCTTCGATGCCCTCATTGACTGTTGAATCATGAAGTGACGACCCATAATCGCTTTCTACCTCTTCGTCTTCTCCTCTCATCCAATATACCCATAATGCATCTTTGGTAGCTCGATCCATGCTCTTATGGTTATTAAACTTACTGGCCAACCACCTTGAAAAATGAACATCGTTAGGATCGTGGTTGACGTCAAAGCAAACCTTTCCAATCATATTCTTTTTTATCTCCATGAACTCGTTAAATTGCTTCTTAAAACTCCGAGTCAACCATGAAGTCATAATCTCCTTGACTTCGTTTGCAGGGGCAAATTCCGGACTACCATATTTGAGTTCTAACCAATCATTGAGGGAGAGGTCTATCAATCTTACTATCCTGCCATGAAATAGTAATTCCGCCAAAGCATAATTCCTGTCATTATCCTGATAGTTCTCATTTAATCCCCAGTACCACTCGAAATAAGGCATATAAGAGTTTTGGGTATTGTCTCCACCACAGTTGTTGTTGCTTGAGTCCATGTATGCAAGAGAGAATTTCCCATCATCTTCTTCGATAGTAGTCCAGTTCAATCCTTCGGCTTCAATGCTAGGCCATAAGAGCGATAATTCTTCTCCAGTGTACCTCACAAATACATCATAAGAGAATACCTCTTTGTCAATGTTGCATAAACGCATAAATTCCTTAAAAGCAGCTTCAAGAGGAGTCTCCCAGGAGAATAAATCTGCATCGATCATGAGTACATTGAATGAATCTGAAAACAAGCATTCCTTAGCAAGATATCCGTTAACTGACATGTCTTCCATAGCAAAATCTGTCATCCAAGGTAAAATCATCAGTAGGATTTGTTCGCTAGGAGAGAAATTAATGAATATAGAAACGGATATAAGAATACAAATAGCTGATATCTGCAGACGATGCGCCGTATCCAAAAAGTTGGATACGCCGTATCTTAATATTTTAAAATTGAATCAGACTATATTCAGAAAATAGATACGCCGCTTAGAAATTTGAATGCGCCGTATCTGTTTTAATTATCAAAAATCAGCTTATCTAATTAAAATTAAATGCGTCGTATTAACGAAAGTTAATGCGCCGTATTTTCGTTACGTTTAAAAATAAAAGATTTTTGATTCAGTAAGATGCGCCGTATCGACAGAAATCGATACGTCGTATCTGTTTAATAATTCGCAAACTGTTTTTAATTAAAATAATAGATACGCCGTATCTGCGAAAGCAGATGCGTCGTATGGCGTTAACGTTTAGAAAATTTTTTATCAAAATAGATACGCCGTATCTACAAAAGCAGATGCGTCGTATTACTTTATCGCTTAGAAAAATTTTCTTATTAAAAACAGATACGCCGTATCTTGGGGAAAAGATGCGTCGTATCGAATTAATTAAACGCGTTGTATATAAAAATTAAACGCAATACGCCGTATCTGAGAGATCAGATGCGCCGTATCGTTTGATTTAGCACAGTACAACGATAGCAGAACAGAAAAATACGAAAAATAAAAATAAAAATTAAACACACGAAACAAAAATAAAACACACAAAAATAAAAACAAAAGCAAACAAATAACACACAATACAACAAATATGCAAAATAGTACAATGATGCAATTTAATCTAATAAAAAGAAAAACCTAATTAAAATACTAATCAAATTAACAGAAAATAACAATTCACTCCCCGGCAGCGGCGCCAAAAACTTGATGGGTGCGTGATGTGTCGTTGCGGTTTAGCAGTTTTAATGCCTACTCAAGTTTTAAATTTATATTTAGCCGACTTATCAATAACACACACACTTAACGAGCAGTGTACCCGGTCAGTATGAAGATAATGGTAAGTAGAGTGTCGATCACTAAGAGTGGAACGTATAATCTCGTTAATCTAATCAGTATTTTAATATCCTAACGCAAGGGGGTTTCAGCCTGAGAGACTGGCACAATTTGTTGTATGCAGTAAAATAATAAATAAACCAATAGGCACGAATCAGCAAGTAGCACACACGTACACAGATAGATACTTGAGACAATAAGAGGGCTGTCCTTATAATTAAGTAGATTGTCACTTGTTTTATTGATAGCTTTATATGAAGTGTATGTAATTAACCCTTTCTCGTTGGTCCTATTCTTATCGGCGAGTAAACCCTTAATGACGACTTATGTCTAAAAGTTATTCCTAAGTGATCAATTTAGAAACAACCGTGGGAGCCACACCTTGTCCCGCAGTCGGGTGCCCGCAAGCCACTAATAAACACAGAGGTGGTCAATGCACTAATAAGTAGTAACCAAAGACATCAACATATAAACTTTAATTGATGGGAAAGCAAGTATTAAAGGGAGTGCAATCTTTCCGTTGTCACATTACACAAGCCACCAATCCTGATGAATTAAAGTTTGCTAAAACAATAAAACAAAACTACTTAATGAATTAAATACATGCAGCACCTTCTTACAGCTCTTGTATCTTTGATTTGGGTGTGTCTTGTGCTGCCTTCTTGACTGAATTCGTCCTTCTCTTCTGCTGTCCGAACTTCGGTTTTAGGGTTTCGAACTCTTAACTCTTCTGGTCTACGGGGTATTTATAGTTTGTGTCTGAGGGAAGATGCGGCGCATCTACTTAAGTAGATGCGGCGCATGTACGTAACTTCGCGTGGGGTCCAAGATTATAATATTCAGGAATATTCGTACACCGCCAGAAGATGCGGCGTAACTCTTGATTAGATGCGGCGCATGTCCTCTTGTATCTTGGATCGTATCTGGTGACATCTTGATAGAGATGCGGCGCATGTTGATAGTGAGATGCGGCGCATCTGGAGCAGATTAGTCTTGATCTTCTTCATTTCAGTAGACTCTTCACTTTATGCACGTTTTGCTCCATTATTAGTCCAAAATCGCCAAGTTTCACCAAATGCTTGTTTTTACCTGAGAATTACAAAAGTAAACGATTAAGTATCAATCCTCATACATAATATAGTAAAACAAGTCAAATTAATAGGATAAATGATAGTAATAAAATGTACTTATTTGAGTTCATCAGCGACGCGTCCGGGGAGGTGTGTTGCGACAATATCGTTACGGTTTGACGATTAGTGACTTGAAGATCCTTCCTCGTGAAGTTACGTGTTTTCTCTTGTGAATATTCCTTATCAAAAATCCAAAAAACTTAAAAAAACCTCGAAAAAACCCAAAAATATTTTCCTTTTCTTAAAACTTTTCAAAAAACCCAAAAATATTTTTCTCTTCTAAATTTATTTTTCTTTTCTTTTTAAACTTTATGTTTTTGGTGCATGCGCACACGTTCTTCTAAATCATCGAGTCCCTTTCTTGAACTCGTCGCAATTTCGCTAAGACGTAATCGAAGATGTGCTGCCCCTTTAGTCGAACCCGAGATTCGTACTAATCCCGATCCTCCCATTGACATAATGGTGGATAATCGCACCATGTTTGAGCTTCTCCAAGCACCCCCCGAGGGTTATGGAGATGCCGTCGTTGTTCCGGCAGTCGTTGTCGATAGCTTTGAACTTAAACCGGCGTTACTATCCTTAGTAACGTCAAACCAATTTTACGGATTCGAGAGGGATGATCCTCATTCTCACATTCGATGGTTTAACAAATTTCATCTACCATCAAATGTCGAGAAATCCCTCAAGAAGCCATCAAATTTCTTCTCTTTCCTTTCTCTCTCGAGGGGGCCGCCCGAAATTGGCTTGAAAAACAACCCCCTCATTCTATCTTAACTTGGGAAGATTTGGTTTTGAAATTTGTGAATGAATTCTTTCCCCCTTCTCGAACTACAAGTCTTAAAAATGAAATCACCAAATTTACTCAAAAAATTGATGAATCTTTTAGTGAAGCGTGTGATCGTTTTAAAGAATTACTTCGTAAATGTCCTCACCATGGATTTTCCGAGTTACACCAAATTGATACTTTTTACAATGGTTTGAACCAAGCCGATCAAGATTCTCTCAACGCCGCCGCCGGTGGTAATCTTTTAAATCGAACTCGGAGAGATGCTTTGTCTATCATCGAGAACAAGTCTAAGGTTCACACTCTACAAAGCAAACCGGTTGTTTCCCAATTGAGTGCTTCTCATTCTTCTTCGTATCCGGTGAATAATTCTAGCACGGATGCTAAAATTGACAAGCTTACGGATATAATCCAAGCTTTTGTTCTCTCCCCTTAGAAAAATCTTTCTTCTACCCCACAAACTTCTCCACCCCCTCAAGTCAAAGTGGTGGAAGAAAGTTGTGTTACTTATGGTGGTCCTCATGCTTATTACAATTGTACCGCCACCGATGGCCTTCCTTTTGAAATTAAGGCCGTAGCCGGGTCTTTAAACCAAGGAGGTACTCAATACCGTCCTCAAGTTGACCCGAACTATCATGCTAGCTATCAAGCAGGACCACCCGGATTTTCTCAACCAATCAATCAAAATAGAATCATTCAAAACAAAGGAAGAGGGCAAAATGTTCCGTTTCAAGCCCCAATTAATCAATACCCGACCCAAGGGGTCAATTTCAATCAAGGGTATCAAGCTCCTAATTACCCAGCCCCGATTGTTCCCTCAAATGATCTTGCAAACTACATTAAGACAAATGAGGCGAACATGAGGTCTATGCAGAATCAAATCACAACTTTGAAAAATGATTTTACAAAATAGGGTAATGAGCTTAAGAATGATTTGAGAGCTACAAACATCAAAATTGATCAATCACAGACCAAAATTGAGAACATGTTTGATACTCTCATCAATCAATTTCAGCAAGCTAATCAAGCTAATCAAGCTTCAACTTTAGGAACTCTCCCAGCTAATACAATTTTAAACCCAAAGGGAGAGTTGAAAGCAATAACCACCCGAAGTGGTTTAGTTTAAGATGGACCCACGGTTCGAGCTACTACTTCTTCCTCTCCTAAAGTAGTTGACCGTGAGACCGAGGTGACAAAGGACAAGGTGCACTCCTCAAGCCCACAAAGTACCGCACACGTCCTACCTCCGGTTGTCCAAAGTGATCCAAAGTTTAAAAAGCCGATACCTTATCTGACTAATCCAAAGCTCCGTGAGAAGAACAATCAACAAATATTGAAATTTCTCCAACTCTTCCAAAAGCTTCATTTCGATTTGAGCTTTGCGGATGCTTTGCTTCATATGCCGAAGTTTGCTTCAACTTTTAAGAACATATTAAATAACAAGGAAAAGTTGTTTGAACAAGCAAATACACCACTGAATGAGAATTGCTCGGCGGTTATCCTTAAGAAACTTCCAGAAAAATTTGGAGACCCCGGCAAGTTTCTCATTCCTTGCAATTTCTCGGGATTGATTGAGTGTTACGCCTTAGCCGATCTTGGCGCTAGCATTAATCTCATGCCATTTTCCGTATGGAAAAAGCTTGGCCTTCCAGAACTTACCCCTACACGTATGACTCTTGAGCTAGCCGATCGGTCGATTACTTGTCCGAAGGGTACAGCCGAGGATGTTTTTGTGAAAGTGGGAAAGTTTCATTTCCCAGTTGATTTCGTTATAGTAGAGTTTGATGCTGACCCCCCGAGTTCCCCTAATTTTAGGGAGATCATTTTTAAGAATGGGGCGTGCTTTAATTGACGTTTACGGTGAAGAAATTACTTTACGAGTTGATGATCAAGCCGTAATGTTTAAACTTGACCAAACTGCATCAGCTACTCTCGTTTTTGATAAATTCTCGGTTAACCGAATTGATGTAATTGATTTTGAGGAGTATGCTCAAAAGTTTTCTGAAAATCCCTCGACTGGCAATCCCACTCCGATTTTTGACCCCAATCATTTCCGACTCTTCCCATCCTTCTGCTCCGTTTGAAGGAAGTTATATCTCTATGGAAGAGCTCGAGGTTTTCTTTATTGATGCTCCAATTTTGCCAGAAATTGTTGAGCCCGATGGTGATCCGGAGGGAGATGCTCCGTTATTAGAAAAAAAATGATATTTGAGGAACCATTATTTTCCCTCCCCCCGAAGGAAGTTATTGAAGAAGTTAATGTCGAGGAAAAACCGTCAGATCCTTCGGAGCACGAGCTCAAGGATACTTTTCCCGTATATGAGAGTTTTATTTTTGATGACAAAGAGGAGAGTAGTGGCAATCCCACTTCTCATCCTGATTATTCTCTCTCGGCTTATGAAGCCTTTTTCTTTGATATCGATCATTCGGAAGAGACGGGTAGTGGCAGTACCACTTCTCATTCTTATCTCTCTCTTCCCGAGTATGATTAATTTCATTTTGTTATGAATCATCTTTATCATGAGGAGTTCTCCGGTGAACTCTCTCATATTATATCTCCTCCAGAATATGATCATTTCTATTTTGATCTTGAGGAAGATAATAGTCTGGGGGGAGGTGTTATTGATCATAAGAATTTACTTATTGAAGATTTCATCCCGACCCTCCCTTCCAAGACTTTTGTTGAAAATGGACCTAAAAGCTTTAATGACAAATTTGTTTTTGATGATGAAGAGTTTTTTTATGATAATCATAAAAATCTTTCTTCTTTTCATCACATTTGATGTCATTTCTCCTCTTTTTCACTCCCTCGGGAGTGAGGACATTATCTTTGACCCCGGTATCACCATTTATGATTGCTATTTCTTAAAACTGGATGTATCTCATCGGTGTGAAACTTTCATTAAATTCAATGTTTATCCAAACATCTTGAATGAAAGTCCGATGGAGATTTTCTCTTCCACATGCTCCCCCATGGACCAATGAATTCGGGGTCGAATCAAGCTCGTGACTCGGTTAACAATAAACAAGCGCTTCGTGGGTGGCAACCCATGCTTATCATTCTATATTCTTTCTTATTTCTAACACTAAGTGTGGGGGAATTCCTCTACTTGTTGCTTTGTTGTTGTATGTTTGCCTATGTTTTCAGGATTCCCGTAGATCGTGATGATTGATGCGCATGTTTTCAATCCAGCCGCCCAATATCCGATCTTTATGTTTATGTTTATCCAGGGATATCTTATTAATCCTTTTTGTGAAAACAAGATTTCGTTTCCACACTTAGATGATAACATTACCTTTTTACGTTCTATAGTGTCGGCTTAGGTCGGTACTTTGAATATTGAGGGCAATATTTAATTCTAAGTGTGGGGGGGGGGGGGGGGGAATTCTTGCGAATTTGACCAAAAATTTTAAAAATTTTCACATTTTGTACCTACTAGTGCCCTAGCACCCCCGTTTTGACCAAAATTTAAAAAAATTTATCGTCTTTTAGTTAAATTTTGCATGAAAAAGAAGTGCTTTGCACAATAAATAATAATTTGCTATAAATTAATGCTTCGGTATTAGTGAAAGTTTAGACTTGATTAGGCTAGAAAAAGGGGAATCCCGAATCTGCTAGAGTGTTGATCTAGCTGCTACCCTTAATGTTTAGGCTAAGTTCTTACGAATTGTGCAAATGAAAATGCTAAGCTTGGAGTAGTTGGTTCTCTTTAGTGCTTATATAAGTAATCTATGGCTTTTCCTCCTAGGAGCTCCTAATCTGACTAAATATGTGCTATTTTCAAACTTTTGAACGCAAAAAAACCGTTTTTGTTAAGCAAATAAATTTTTATACAATCTTGATTTAGAATACTAGTTCAAAGTTTTATTTAAATTTCGGAACAAGCAAAATTTCTTAAAAATATAATAAGAATGCAAAATGAAAGTGAGACGTTGCTTGAAAGTTGCAAAAATTAAAGTTTTGAATATGAATAAATAAGTCCTAAGCTTCGGTTCGAGATCGGTCCTTGGATCCTTATTTCTAAAAGGCGTTTAGGTCTTGGCTACCCTCTTACATCGGCCCTTGGATCTTTATTCAGGAAGGTGTGAGGTCTTGGTCTAACACCCTTGGAACCTCATTTCCGGAATGTCTAGAGTCTTGGAACTCTCCGTTGTAACGGCCCTTGGATCCTTTATTCCGAAGATATAAGGTCTTGGAATTTCCCCGTGAAGCTCCGTAGTTTATGGTACAATAATAAGTTAAGTTAATTAAAAAAAAGTGATGAAAAATGAAAAAATGTTAGGAAAATGTTTATTTATGAACAAGTGTGAGGAACTTGCTTCTTCTTAAATTTAAATTGAAAGTTGAACTAGTATTCGTCAAAATTGTCTAAAGGTTGGATGGTGATTTAGAAATTTGTGACTTCAAAGACCCCGTGAGCTCCGATACTATTCTCGAGGGTGTAAAAACCTAGCCTCCTAAGTTTACTAAGGACAAGCTGAGAAGAAAGTCGCTACATGGAGTGATCTCACATTTGAATCTCTAATCTCTAAATCATTGTCGGTTACTATCTATTTAAGCCTAATATTACCTTGTAATATTAACTTAAATAAATAACCACCCTAATAAATGTAGATTTTTACGGTCAAAACTTTGAAAACAAGCACACACACACACCTAACTTATGAATAATTGTGGGAGCGAAAAGTTAAGTCTCGGCTTACATAGATTGCTAATATAATTAGTGTTAGCATTTTACAAAAACGTTTGCACAAGGGTTTTGAACTTAGTTGAGAAGTATTAAAAGAGGATGACGATTACAATTCCCCGGAATCACCCAATTTGTGTGATTCCCGTTCCATGATGCCATTTTTGAAAATCAAGCATGATATTTACGTTTATTCTTGTTCAAATTACTTGCATTATAAAATAAGTCAAAATGGGGTAGTATTTTTGGTAACCTTGATATTTTTTGATTCTTTCATTACTTTATATGATCGGATTGCTAGGGACTAGCAATTGATTAGTGTGGGGGATTGATGAGTTGCATTTTACTCATCATTTTATACCCGAAAAAGCCCACAAAAATGACCAAAAACACCCAAATGGACCAAATATTGTTACAAATATACTTGGATTGTGTTTTATGTGTTTCAGGTACAAAAGGATTGAAAACGGGGCAAATATGGACAAAACCGAGCTTGGAATGGAAAAGAGCTGAAACCGAGGCCGGGAAGGACATTTTTCACTTGGATTTTTATTCAAGCTCAAGAATCCCAAAAATGACCCTTGGATAATTTCAGATTTACAAAATTGGTCCCTAGAAGAACTTTGAAGAAATGGCAGCTATGGTCCCTGAACTTTGCATAGTTTGCAACAATGATCCCTAAACTAAACCTAAAACTACCTATACTTAACTAAATACTACCCATCCAATATAACCCAAAAACAAATCCCTTAAATCCACTCAGCCCAATCTAAAGCCCAGCCATCTCTTTTAATATAATACCGGGTCAAAACTAAAGTCAAACCCCCAAACCACAGTCAATCCCTAATTAGATCACTGTATATCTTCTTCCTAATCCTTTTCTTCCCGCCATTAATCCTTAATCCCCAACCAGTCACTCTCACCCTCACTACCAGCTAAAACCCCCATATGGGTTTGTCTTCCCCCTCCTCCATGCCACCTTGGCAATCCCAGAAGCAAAGAAAGATCCTACGGCTCAGAATTGAAGAAATGGAGGCCAAGATATCATCCAATGGCTGTAAAAGAAGCACAAAGGGACAAGTTGGGGACACTCTCACACAAAAAGCACAGCATAATTGAAACCCTAGATATTTTTTTTAGTATAAATAGATAAGCATGTAACAGTAGAAAAGTAGGCTTTATTTAGCTTATTTTTAAGGTACTTTTTAATTATATTTAGCTTATTTAGTTTCCAGCATTGTAATTTACTCTAGTTTTAATATAATTTCATTTTTAGTTTAATTATTCAAAAAATCCAAAAATACTGTTTATTAGCTTATTTGCTTATTGTATTGCTTATTTGTTTTCTTTCTGCTTATTTATGCCTTTTTAAATGCTTTTAATGATAATCTCCACTTTTAGTAGCTTAGTTTAATTTTTACCTAAAAAAAAAATCTTAAAAACCAAAAATAGCTTAATCCCAGAACAGCTTATCTAAGTGCTTATTTCTGCTTTTGAAAAGTTCATTTAGGCTCAATTTAGTTATATGATCATTAGTGCTTCAGTGTATAAGCTTATATTGGGACTTAGTAGCTTTAAGCTCCAAACAGCCCTTGCATAAGGGGTGTTTGGTTTAAGCTTATTTAAGGTCAAAACAAGCTGCCACTGTTCATATGCAGATTTTTGAAGTTTAATCTTGCCTTAATTAGCCTTAGTAAGCTGTTTATAGGTTGTTTCTAGTTTAATTGAAGCTTTTTGATGTTTTGAGTAGATATTGCTAGTTAAGGTAGCAGCTGAGCTTATAAGCTTCCTATAAGCTTGTGCTTATTTAAGCCTTATCTTTGGTAAATATAGGTCCCTTATAAGTATTGAGTAGTGATTCAATTTCCCTTTAGGCTTTGATCAATATTTTACTTAAAACAGTCCACAGACTCACAGCAGACTACATAAGTTTTAATTTTTTGCCCTTTTCAGCTTTTAATTTCCATTTTTCATTTCTTCATGTTAAGTCCAATTTAGCTAAAATTTGGTACAATGAAACTTGGCTTATTGATCTAGTTGTCACCATTTTTTTTAGATTTTTAAATTTTTTTTTAGATAGCTTTTCATGGGCTTGAAAACAGCCTTTTTGCCCTGTGTCATCAGCAGATCATCAGACACTTTTGCTTCTTTTCTTCATTTAAGTGCTTATTCCCCATATTATGGCTTATTTTAGTTGTCTCTTTAGCTTATTATTAGTCACCTAGTGCTTTTTTCAGTTTCACTCTGGCTTAATATTAGCTTATTCAACCATCTAGATGAAACCTTAGCTTGTTTTCTTTAAGGCTTAATCGGAGCCAAATTGTGGTTTTCAAAAAATATTTCTTTTATAAAAATTGCTTATAGTCTTATGCTTGTTGAGATTTAAAAATTAAAAAAAAAAAAAATTCCAAGGCTGGGGTTCGAACCCCAGTCTCTTAGCTAAACACACACAGCCTTAACCACTTTCCCTAAGGACTTATTTCAGTTATAGCTTGCACAATTTTATATTTAACATAGTCTTGTTCTATTTAGCTTATCCACACGATTAGCTTTTTCCCAGCTTATTTAAATAATGTGGGACCTTGTCATTATTTTTCCTAGGATTGTCATATCATAAAGTTATTTCACAAAAAATTTCAGATTTTTATCATTAGTTTAAGTATTTTTTATCATTTAATTTATTTTAAATAGTTTTTAATTCATAAAAAAATATTTAAAAGTCAAAAAAATATAATTCTTTTTTTCAAAATTTTCTTTTGTCATTTAGGATTTAGGAAAATTAATTTTCCACCCGTAGGATTAATTTTTAAATATTTTGACGTTTATGCTCGTATTTAGATTTACGTTCGTGTTTTTATTTTTGCTTTATTCACGTTACTTATTTACCTTAATTAGATTAAGAAAATCAAAAACAAATCGTATTTCAAGCATTTTAATACCGAACCCCAAACGATATCCTCAATTTCACGCCTCGCTGAGAAATGACCCGGGTAATCTCTTGTCCGGTATACTTCGAACGTATCACTGTTCATCTTTATTTTTAATCATATAAGTTGTAAAAGCTGTTGAAATAAGCTCTTTTGAGCTTATTAGTGCTCATTCAAGTGTGCTAAAGGGTTCGGCAATTCCAATTACAAAAGTTAATTGAAGTCAACAAAAGTCAATGATTGGTCAACTACTGTTCAACTGCTTATTCCAGCTTATTAGGTGTGATTTACTGCTTATTATCAGTTCAATATTGTTTTTTTATTTGTTCAACGTAATTTAAATACTAGGGGCCCGTTTGGTTTCTTGGTATGAATCACAAAGGGCATGGGTATTGGTATAGGGTGGAATGGTAATGGAGGGAATGAGGAAACCCCCCACACACATCATATATGAGGAAACCCATACCCGTGGGGATCCTCATTCCCTTGTGGGGGGAATAATGATGAACCAAACAACATGAATCACTTTCATACCTGATGTGCTGCGTGTGTCGTTGCGGTTTAGCAGTATTAATGCCTACTCAAGTTTTAAATTTATATTTAGCCGACTTATCAATAACACACACACCTAACGAGCAGTGTACCCGGTCAGTATGAATATAATGGTAAGTAGAGTGTCGATCACTAAGAGTGGAACGTATTATCTAGTTATTCTAATCAGTATTTTAATATACTAAGTTAGCTATACAACCTAATCTAACGCAAGGGGGTTTCAGCCTGAGAGACTGGCACGATTGGTTGCAATTAAATGATAAACTAAACTAATAGGCACGAATCAGCAAGTAGCACACACGTACACAGATAAATACTTGAGACAATAAGAAGACCTGTCCTGATAGATAAGTAGTTTGTCACTTGTTTTATTGCTAGTTTTATATGAAGTGTATAGTTCGATGCAACGCACCGAGATTAAGTCCTTTCTCGTTGGTTCTAATCTTATCGGCGAGTAAACCCTTAATGATTACTTATGACTATCCTATTTATCTTTCTTCCTACTTTTCTACAGACGATAGAATGCATAGGCGATCTAATAAATAGGCGAGGGCAGAGGCATGGCGACCCGATCAACGCTCAGCTAGACACAGAGGTTATCAATGCACTAATAAAAGTCACCAAAGACATCAACATATAAACTTTAATTAATGGGAAAGCAGTTTTAAGGGAGTGCAATCTTTCCGTTGTCACATTACACAAGCCACCAATCCTGATGAATTAAAGTTTATTAACACAATAAAACAAAACTACTTAATGAATTAAACACATGCAGGACCTTCTTACAGCTCTTGTATCTTCGTTCAAGGTGTGTCTTGTGCTGCTACTTCGACTGAATTCGTCCTAGGGTTTCTGTACTTCTGTCTTCTAAAACTGTCGAACTCGTCCAACCTTTTTTGAATACGTCTGGTCTTGGGGTATTTATAGTTTTTGTCTGAGGGTAAGATGCGGCGCATCTAATAAGTAGATGCGGCGCATTGACTTAACTTCGCGTGGGGTCCAAGATTAATATATTCAGGAATATTCGTACACCGCCAGAAGATGCGACGTATCTTCATTCTTGGATGCGGCGCGTGTCCTTTGCCGTCTTGGATAATATCTTGTGAAATCTTGATAGTGATGCGCCGTATGTAAGAAGTATAATGCGGCGCATCTGGAGCAGAATAGTCTTGATCTTGTACATTTCTGTAGACTCTTAACTTCTTGCTTGTTTTGCTCCATAATTAGTCCAAAATCGCCAAGTTTCACCAAATGCTTGTTTTCACCTGAGAATTACAAAAGTAAATGATTAAGTATCAATTCTCATACATAATATAATAAAATGTTGGTCCACGAATTGTATGTGGATCACTAAGTAGTCTTGAATACCTAGTTAGATGGTTAGGATAAATCCGAACCAATCTTAGTGAGAAACCCTAGGTGATTGTAATTTTTAATGCGGAATCTTAACAAGAACAATTAAGAACACAAGCAGAATATCACTAACTTCGTATATTGATATTCACTATATTGAATTCGTACAACTCACACACGTTTACTAACAAACTTTAGGGATCCTTTTATAACCCAAGGAAACCCTAACACTAAACCGACACAGAAGATATACACAAATCTTCTATAAGGATACATACACGTTTAGTATCCTTTCCTAACATAACTCTAACAGACTTTCCAAATCTTCACGACCAGACTTAACCTTTACAAGTCAACCAGACTTAATAAGCTACCAGACTTAACATTACATTACCAGACCTAATAACATAACCAGACCTAACTTAGTCTACCAGACCTAAGTTGTCTGTTCTTGATTCGTATCATAATTCCCAACAATCCTCCCCTAACTTGATCTTCATGCTCCATGAACTTCAAGTTCTTCTGAATAAGCTTTCTGAGGATTGAATCTTGAACACTTTGAATTGTATTTAGGTCTTGATCCTTTCTAGCAGCTTGAATCTTGATAAGCACTTCTGATATGGTCTTTGCAGCAACAATGACTATATGTACATCAATTCATATTAAGTTTCATATCTATTCTCATCACTTTCAGGTGTGTTAACTCCTGTGAGAGGTGAATCATTGAAATTTAATGGATTTGATGTCTCTTTACCAATAGCCATCACTACTGGAGTAGCCAAATGTTTTGGTGTGTAAGACCATGGTACACTGATAACCATATGATTTTTAGCAAATCATCAGCTTATCAACGGATTTGTTAAGTCTTTACCAAAAGCCGTTTGCTTCTGGACTAGCCAATTCTTTGATGGAAAAGCACCTCATCATGGTGAATTGATTACCATTTATGGTTTTCCACAGCCTTTACCACAAGCCATAACCTTGTGGGCTAGCCAACTCTTCACTTATCTTAGATATGGTGAGTTGAATACCATACAATTTTTGGCAAATTGTCAGCCATAAACGGATTTGAGTAATCTTTACCTGTTAGCCGTTTGCTCAGGATTAGCCAGTCCTTATGTTGATGAGACAAGGTGGACTGATAACCTTTTGATGTGTTAGTGCAAAGCACCTCCACCAAGTGAGAAGTTCCAATAGTCTCACTCAACAACTTGAGAAAATATACTTAATCCAGCATTGCCTATAAAATAAAAGACATATAAAAGAAAATATATATATATATATATATATATATATATATATATATATATATATATATTATATTATATATATATATATATATATATATATATATTATATATATATATATATATATATATATATATATATATATATATATATATATATATATTTATCACTAACAGAACTAAAAATAAACCTACAAGACTTAAAGATAACCTAAATGCTGGTAAGTATTCATACTTTACATACTTCACAGTTTGACCTCCCCTTAGGCCAAACCTCCCCTTAACTCAAACTAGGGGTTCATCATACCAATGTTAACTACCAGATAATTGAATCTAGGACCATCAAATGCCTTAGTTAACAGGTCAGCAACATTAAAATCTGTATGTATTTTCTCCACTCTAATCAACTTCTTTTCAAAGCAATCTCTAATGAAGTGATGCCTGATTTCTATATGCTTAGTTTTAGAGTGATATACTGGATTCTTAACAATACAGATAGTACTCTTATTATCTATGTGGATAACAGTATTCATAAAATTCAAACCATAGTCCAGCATCTGATTCTGAATCCACAAAACTTGTCCACAGCAATGAGCAGCTGCAACATACTCAGCCTCAGTAGTTGAATTAGCCACAATCGTCTGCTTCTTGCATTGCCAAGATATTAACCTTCTTCCAAGGAACTGACAACCTCCTGTTGTTGATTTCCTATCCATGCTTGCACCAGCATAGTCACTGTCTGAATAAGCTGTCAGGTCAAAGGATGACTCCTTAGGATACCAAAGGCCCAAATTTGGTTTGCCCTTTAAGTACCTAAAGATTCTCTTCACAACATGAAGATGTGAAGTCTTAGGTTGAACCTAAAAACGAGAACAAACACAAACTGCATACATAATATCAGGTCTAGAAGCAGTAAGATACATGAGGGAACCTATCATGGATCTGTAAAGATGCACATTCACATCAGCAGCATCTTCATCTTTTGTTAAAGGCACATTATTCTCCATGGGAGTGACTGCTGTCTTCACATTTGAGAACTCAAACTTTCTCAAAATTTCTGCAACATACTTGTCTTGAGAAATGAAAAATCCATCATCCTTTTGCTTAACTTGCAATCCCAAGAAAAATGTAAGTTCACCCATTGAGCTCATTTCAAACCTGCTTTTCATTAAACCTTCAAATTCAACACACCAAGACTTTCTTGTTGATCCAAAAATGATATCATCCACATAAATTTGGACTAGAATGATATCCTTCTGGTCTCTCTTAATGAACAGAGTCTTGTCAATTACACCCCTGATGTATCCATGTTCTTCAAGAAACTGTGAAAGAGTTTCATACCAAGCTCTAGGAGCCTGATGAAGACCATACAGAGCTTTAATAACCTTATACACTTGATTGGGGTTAGCAGGATCCTCAAAACCAGGAGGTTGATGTACATATACATCTTCTTCAATAGTGCCATAAAGGAAAGCACTTTTGACATCCATTTGATATACCTTGAAACCCATGTATGATGCATAGGCCAAAAATAACCTGATAGCCTCAATCCTTGCTACAGGAGCAAAAACCTCATCATAATCTATGCCCTCCTCCTGTTTGTATCCTTGTGCTACTAGCCTTGCTTTGTTCCTTACAACTACCCCTCTTTCATCCCTTTTATTCCTGAAGACCCATTTAGTACCAATAACTTTAGCTCCATAAGGCAGGTCTACAAGAACCCATACTTTCTGTAGCTTGAACTGCAACAACTCTTCTTGCATAGCTTCTACCCAACTTTCCTCCCCTAAAGCTTCAGAAACTGTAGTGGGTTCACTTTGAGAAAGAAAGCAAGCAAATAAGCAGTGTTGCTGGTCCTTATGATTGACCCTTTGTTGTTGCTTAATCAGGCTAATGAGTGCAAGAGAATCAGATTGATGTTGCACCCTACTTCTTGTTTGAACAGCAGACTTGGGATTACCAATAATTTGGCTCTTGGGATGAATGGTGTGAATCCTGAGAGTGGGAGTAGGACTTACTTCCACTTCAGTGGGTAAGTTGTTGAAATCAGTAATAATGCCTCCTTCATCATAGGAAGCCCCATCAAACACACCTTCATTAGGATTTGGAAATACTTCAAGTTCTGGCATCTCAGAATCAACACAAGCAGCACTTGAAGAAAGGTCTGGTTGAACACCACTACCAGACTTAAAACGGGAAGTACTGGTAATGTTAGGGGATACTACATTGCCAGACTTAACTTCAGAATCCTTTTCTTGAAATGAAGAATTCTTGATTTCTGCTTTAGCTGCAACAGACTTGTTCTCTGTAGATGGAATCACAACAAGCTCAGCCACATCATCAATGTTCCCTGAATTTGAAGAATCTTTGGTACCTGCAATGTTAGAAACTTCTTGGGTACCTTCTGTGCCACAACTTAGATTCATCCAAAGTAGCTTTTGCAATCAAACAGGTAGCACCTTTTGCAGGATTAGATGCTTTCATATCAAAACTGTACATTTTGTGTTGTCTGGGAACTTTAAGAAGAATCTGATGTTCTTCAGGCATCTTAAAATCCGGAGTCAACACAAGACAATCAGTTTCAGTAAAAAGCACCTTATGCTGAGTATCACAAATTTGTGATATTGAGAAAAGGTTGAACTGCCCAAGTTCTTTCACAAAAGATACATTGTCAAACTCTATGTTGCCCACAATTATTCTTCCTTTACCAGTTATCTGTCCCTTGCTTCCTCCAAAAGTAACAGAACCTCCTTCGAATTCATGAAAATCATTTAGATAGTTCTTGTTACCAGTCATGTGCCCAGAGCATCCACTGTCAAGTATTCCTCTATCTTTCATATAGCAAAGTGGATGATCCTGTACAAAAAGAAGAGAAATTAGTTTCTCTTAGGAACCCAGGCCTGAGTAGGCTTGGGTCCGCCTTGTGGATCAATATGCTTAAATCTCTTAATTGAACCTGATCCACTGTTGTTTTGGGATTTATACATGAATTTATTTTTGTTTGAATCCCAAGACATACATGCTGAGGTCTTAACAGCAGACCCCCCATTCTCCTTTGAAGGTTTTGCTGTTTGCTTTGCAATTTGTCTTCTCACAGGTGAATGATTTTTATAAAAATTGTTTCTTTGGAAATTTGCATTCACCTGAGGTTTTTGAAAAGATTGTTTGGGTCTCACAAAACCAGTATTCACATTAGGCCTCATAGAGTTAACATTTGGCCTATTCGTATTAAAGTTTCTGTAACCAGACCTAAAATTTTGTCTACCAGAACTAACATATGAGTTAGGTCTGGTAGTGTTATTTAGTTGGACAGGTCTGGGAACAAACTGATTAGCATGATTAACTCTTCTAGCATTATTCCAAACTGGTTTATTTGAAACATGTCCCATATTAACATTCATTTTCTTTTGCTCAGCTTCTCTCTTCATTCTCTTTTCATGGAAGTCACAATCCCTTATTAAATGACTCAAACTTCCACACACAAAGCATCTTTTAGGAGCATAAGAGTAACTACTCCTACTCTCTCTGTGAACACTATTGCTTCTAGGTGACTCACTTATTTTAACAGATTCCCTAGGAGATTTTATGTGATTGACACAACTAGGTTTAACTGTCTCAGCCTTTGGTTCAGTCACTACAGGTTTAGTAACAACAGGTTCACACTTCTTAACAACCTTAGGTTCAGGATTCTCTTTTTCCTCATTACTTGACTTAGACTTAGAGTGATCAGAGGAACCATCAATAGATCCTTCAGAGTCATTGGATTGACAGGAAGAATACCTACTGGATTTGTCCTCTGAGGTGGTTGATTCAGGCACTTGAGGACCTTTCTTACCATACACAAAGAGTGAATCATCCAACTCTTCTTTTTCAAGTGGAGTATAGTCATCACTCAAAGGTGGTGGTACTCCCTTAAAGTCACCAGTCTTAACAAACCTATTATACAAAGGCTTATCAGCATAGTCCTCTTCTTTACTCTTAAATATATCCCTATTCATATTTTCCTCATATCCTAAGCCATGTTTTTTATTTGACTTAATTTGAGAATCCCAACACTTAAACAAGTTATTATTAGAACTGTTCCACTGATCTACCCTTTTTCTCAATTCATCCCTTTCCTTCTGAATTTTAAGCCCTAATTGTCTATACCTTTTAAGCTTTTCATCTTGTTCGTATATCTTATTAGCTTGAAAGTATAGTTTTTCATTTAAAGCAGCATGTTGGTTTTGAAGGGTGACCTTTTGTGCTTCTAGAGTTTTTACAGCATTTTTATGTGCTAATAAATTTATTTCTAGTTCACTTATTTGCCCTAGCTGCTCATCACACAAAGCTTTAACATGATTATATGAGTCAGTGCATAATTTAGAGCATAATGATACCTCATTACCAATGGCCATGAGAGCATGATCAGACTCCTCATTTACTCTTGGGTGCTCACCCCAGTTGACTCCTCCAGCTTCCATAGTCAGCAGACTCATCTGATTCTTTTCCATCTTCCCATCATCATCTCTTCTCCCATCAGCAGGCTTCTTCTCTGGACAATCTCTTGAAAAATGCCCATGCTTGTGACAGTTGTAGCATTCAACAGTCCTCTTTGTGTATCCCACTGGTGATTTGTTGTTGAAGTTGATAGTCCTTCCATACTGCTTCTGAAATCGTTTGACCCTTAAAGCAACCATGGCAATGTGCCATTTTATATCCATTTCCTCAACTTCAGCATCATTAATCTGTTCAAGGTCTTCACTAATAAAGTTTTCATCTTCCGTTTGGTTGGCAAAGAAAGAATGTATCACTTCATCAATAAAACTTGAAGCAGACCTTTCACTTATAGGAGTTTCATAGCTACCAGACCTAACACCACCAGATTTAACCTTATAGGTACTGCTTTTGTTTTGTGACACAAAAGCAACATTTGATGAACTGGTTGAATCCTGATTGGTGTTACTGACATCCCTTTCAAACATCCTAAGATTATTGTATAGGTCATCAGGTGTCATAGAATCTACTTCCTCCTTAATCCTCATCGCCACAGATACATTGCCCCATTCTGATGGTAAAGACCTAAGGAACTTGTGATTTGCATCTTCATTTGAAACTGCTGCACCATGAACTTCCAGTTGTGTTAACAGATGTTGGAATCTGTCATAGCCCTTCTCCAAACCTTCAGTCTTTGAAACACTGAATGTTTCAAATTGCTGTTTAAGAACAGCCTTTTGCATCTTCTTGGAGTTAGCATTGCCCCCAAACCGTTTCTTGATAGCTTCCCACAACTCCTTTGCATCATTAATTCCATGAAACCTTTGTAGATGCTCCTTAGGAATAGCCATAAGGAGCAAGGTTCTGGCCTTCTTTTCCTTTTCCAAAGCCTTAACCTCCTCAGCAGATATTAGTGGCAAAATTCTGATCACCCCATCTTTTCCTTCTGAAATTCTTTTCTTAGAATTTCCCTTCTTAATAACCTTCCATACATCACTATCAATGTATTCCAGATAATGTTCCATTTCCATGGCCCATATATCATACTCTTCTCTTTTCAGTAATGGAAGTTTTATGTTTGAGATTGTGGTTGTGGAAGTGATGGGTTGTTGTTGGTTTTGGGAGTTTTTGGTTTCGGTTTTCTCTTCATCTTCATGGTTTGATCTCTCATCCTCACTGGTATGGATTGAGAAAGTTTCACTGTTAACGGGCTTATCGAATTCAGACATTGTGAAGGGTGATTTGAATGAGAATAAGGTTTTTGAGATTTAGTGTTCTTCGAATTCAGAGTCTCTCGCCTTGCTCTGATACCACTTGTTGGTCCACGAATTGTATGTGGATCACTAAGTAGTCTTGAATACCTAGTTAGATGGTTAGGATAAATCCGAACCAATCTTAGTGAGAAACCCTAGGTGATTGTAATTGTTAATGCGGAATCTTAACAAGAACAATTAAGAACACAAGCAGAATATCACTAACTTCGTATATTGATATTCACTATATTGAATTCGTACAACTCACACACGTTTACTAACAAACTTTAGGGATCCTTTTATAACCCAAGGAAACCCTAACACTAAACTGACACAGAAGATATACACAAATCTTCTATAAGGATACATACACGTTTAGTATCCTTTCCTAACATAACTCTAACAGACTTTCCAAATCTTCACGACCAGACTTAACCTTTACAAGTCAACCAGACTTAATAAGCTACCAGACTTAACTTTACATTACCAGACCTAATAACATAACCAGACCTAACTTAGTCTACCAGACCTAAGTTGTCTGTTCTTGATTCGTATCATAATTCCCAACATAAAACAAGTCAAATTAATAGGATAAATGATAGTAATAAAATGTACTTATTTGAGTTCATCAAATATCCCCCCACTTGAACTTTACTTGTCCCCAAGTAAACCTTAGATTAATCTTATGAAAATGTATCCTAAAAGATATTAGGATTTATTTTTATATTTAAGCATGTATTCGTTTAATTCATAATCACACAACCAAACACTTAACGAATTAGAAGTAAAATAAAATATTCTGATAAAAGCAAATCTAATCGTTTAACTGTCCAGTCGTGACGAATATTCTATCATAAGCTTGGCAAGTATACACATCTCCCCCACTAAAGCCAAGGAATAACAAGTCTAAAGCGGTAAAAAGGGTTTTGAGGTTTAAGGGTTAATCATTCTCCTTAATCTCTATCGATCTCAAATTCCAGAAAAGGCGACAAAATCACAAATACATGATCGAATCCACGAACACGATACTTGCAATTGCTCAAATCCTTAACTCGAATAGGCTAAAGATAGGACCAAGTAATCTTCACCAATAATATTATATCAAAAAGGGCGACAAAATCATAAATACATAGCCGAATCCACGACTACGATACTTAAGATTGCTCAAATCCCCAATCTCAATAAATCAAAGGTTTGGATAAAGAATAATATAGGGTATGGATAATATTTGGGATACAAATTGGTGTAAAATGAAAAATAAACAAAACAAATAAATTAAAATCCTAAGTGTGGTTAATCACTATCCCAACCATCCCATGAATAAGACTCATGTCATAGAATAACTCACGCTTTAACACTTGAAACACACGCTTTAGGTAGACACGAATTATACTCAATAAGATCTCAATCAAAGAATAAACATTAGTTGGTGTTCCCATAACTGCCAACTCCCATTCAATCCATAGATATAGTATAACAAATAGTGGTGATATCGACCACTTACATAACTTTACATCGTTGGTTAAAACAAACATCCAACTTCTTTTTTTCTTTTTCTTTTCTCATTCCCTTGTGGGGGGAATAATGATGAACCAAACAACATGAATCACTTTCATACCTGATGTGCTGCGTGTGTCGTTGCGGTTTAGCAGTATTAATGCCTACTCAAGTTTTAAATTTATATTTAGCCGACTTATCAATAACACACACACCTAACGAGCAGTGTACCCGGTCAGTATGAATATAATGGTAAGTGTAGTGTCGATCACTAAGAGTGGAACGTATTATCTAGTTATTCTAATCAGTATTTTAATATACTAAGTTAGCTATACAACCTAATCTAACGCAAGGGGGGTTTCAGCCCGAGAGACTGGCATGATTGGTTGCAATTAAATGATAAACTAAACTAATAGGCACGAATCAGCAAGTAGCACACATGTACACAGATAAATACTTGAGACAATAAGAAGACCTGTCCTGATAGATAAGTAGTTTGTCACTTATTTTATTGCTAGTTTTATATGAAGTGTATAGTTCGATGCAACGCACCGAGATTAAGTCCTTTCTCGTTGGTTCTAATCTTATCGGCGAGTAAACCCTTAATGATTACTTATGACTATCCTATTTATCTTTCTTCCTACTTTTCTACAGACGATAGAATGCATAGGCGATCTAATAAATAGGCGAGGGCAGAGGCATGGCGACCCGATCAATGCTCAGCTAGACACAGAGGTTATCAATGCACTAATAAAAGTCACCAAAGACATCAACATATAAACTTTAATTAATGGGAAAGCAGTTTTAAGGGAGTGCAATCTTTCCGTTGTCACATTACACAAGCCACCAATCCTGATGAATTAAAGTTTACTAACACAATAAAACAAAACTACTTAATGAATTAAACACATACAGGACCTTCTTACAGCTCTTGTATCTTTGTTCAAGGTGTGTCTTGTGCTGCTGCCTTGACTGAATTCGTCCTAGGGTTTCTGTACTTCGGTCTTCTAAAACTGTCGAACTCGTCCAACCTTTTTTGAATACGTCTGGTCTTGGGGTATTTATAGTTTCTGTCTGAGGGTAAGATGCGGCGCATCTAATAAGTAGATGCGGCGCATTGACTTAACTTCGCGTGGGGTCCAAGATTAATATATTCAGGAATATTCATACACCTCCAGAAGATGCGGCGTATCTTAATTCTTGGATGCGGCGCATGTCCTTTGCCGTCTTGGATAATATCTTGTGAAATCTTGATAGTGATGCGCCGTATGTAAGAAGTATAATGCGGCGCATCTGGAGCAGAATAGTCTTGATCTTGTACATTTCAGTAGACTCTTAACTTCTTGCTTGTTTTGCTCCATAATTAGTCCAAAATCGTCAAGTTTCACCAAATGCTTGTTTTTACCTGAGAATTACAAAAGTAAATGATTAAGTATCAATTCTCATACATAATATAATAAAACAAGTCAAATTAATAGGATAAATGATAGTAATAAAATGTACTTATTTGAGTTCATCAATACCCATACCTTCATTCCCATAACCTCAAACCAAACGGGCTTAATCTAGTAAACTGCTTATTAGTGCTTAATTTTCCATCAAAAATTGATCATCAGTGCTTATTATAGCTAGTTATTCCTTTGTTCTTCAATTTCCTAGCTTAATATTAACTATTCTAGTGTTAAATTCCAAAACAACCCTTGAAATGGGTGTTTGATTTAAGCTTATTTTCAAGCCAATTACTTTTCCTTTGCCATTTTGCCAATTTCAATTTAGCATAACTTGGTTAGAATAAGCTGTTTGTAAGTCCTTTTAAGCCATTTAGACAGGTTCTATAGTTTTTCATGGTCTGTGGCAAAATCAGACCATGAACTTATCAAATAAGCCATAAATAGCAATAAGCTAGTTTTGGCCTTTTCTTTGCATTTCTGAGGTCAACATAGTGCATTTAGTGTAATTGAAAAAGTTGGTTAAGTCTCATGTAGAATTGTGCCTTAAAATCTAAAAAACTTGTATTGACTGATCTCAGTCAATTGCAGACTGCATTTTACCTTTTTCTAGAGCTTATCTCAGATCAAAAGTGCTTAATTTTTAGAATTAAAAGTTGTTTAATATGTCACATTTTCTTGTACATGATTTCCTTAATCAAACTTAGCGTATTGTAGCTTATATCAGCTTTTAAAAAGCACCTTAGTTAACAAATAGGCCTGCAAATCAGATTTTCAAGTTTTTCTAGTTTAATTTTGATTTTTAATTTTCTTAATATAGATTTTAATAAGAAAATCTTTTGCACAGCTAATATTCTACTGCTAATATAGTTAACTTATATTTTTCCAGATTTTTAAAATTTTTTTTAGACTGCTTATTGATAGCTTAAAAACACCTGAATTTGCCCTGTTCACCCCCTAGATCAGCAGACCTTATTTCCATTTAAGAGCTTATTGGCTTATTGCCATAGCTTTTTCTGGATTGCTTTAGCTTATTAGCATATTCTAAGTAGAAAACAGCTTATTTCAGTTTACATTCTGCCCTTAAAAGCTTATTAGCTTATTTTTAGCCTTAAGCCCATTTTTTTAGCCAAACTGTCTAACTGCTTATTTGCTTATCTATAAAGCTATTTCTTGATACTTTAGCTTATTTGTAGTTATATCAGTCCCATTTAGCTTATTACTTTTCCCTTTTAGCTTATAGGATAGTTTATAGCTTATTAGCTTAAATTTTCAGTTCTAAAAGCCTTATACACTAACTGTTGCCATTTCATCTTATTTGTAGCTTATTCAGTAAGTTTTAAAAAATATTTCTTTTATAAAAAGTGCTTAATATTCAGTGCTTATTAAGTTTTAAAAAAAGGAAAATAAATATAGTTTACAAAAAATTAGCAAAACCAAGGTTCGAACCCTGGTCTCCTAGTACAACACATAACACACTCACCACTGCGCCCTTGGGTCTTTTTCAGTCATACATTCTAATGTTTAATACTTAACCTTGTTTCCCATTTAGCTTAAACGAACCATTTTAGCTTATTACAGCTTATTAGAATAAGCAGGAATCTTTTTTATATTTTCCTAGGACTGTTATTATATACAGTAATTTTAGAAAAATATTCAGAATTTTTAGAATAGTTTTAGTATTTTTAAAGTATTTTTCTTTTTAAAACTGTTCTTAATTCATAATAAATTAAATAAAAGTAAAAAAAATCTAATTCTTTTTTCTAAAATTTTATTTTATTATTTAGGATTTTAGAAAAATAAAATTGCACATGTAGACTTAATATTTCACCATTTGACATTTTAGGCTCGTATTTGTACGTATAAAAGCTCGGTTTTTATTTAATTTGCGGTTTTAATCACTTAGGATTAATAGACTTGTTTATCATGCTATTTAGAATGTATTTAGCCTATTTATGCTTCCTAAAGTTATATCTTGTTTAAATTCCTTTCTCCAAGTTCGTTTTTAGATTCCCGTAAACGTTTTTAAAGTAATTTGATTTTTAAGTTAATAACTTTTTAAATTTGTTTCTTAGTTATATATTTCAATTAAAATCAGAAAAGAAACCCAAAATACACAATATTCAAGCATTTTAATTCCAAATCTCAAACGATATCCTCCATTAACACCTCGTTGGGACACGACCCGGGTGACACTTCCCCGGTATCACATTTCGTATTCACGGGTTTTTCAAGTTTGACCTTTCCCTAAGGTTTGACTTGTGGACCCACACGTATCGTATGTATTTAATATATACACTTTACCACGGATCAATAGTTAGACTAGAGAATGAAGATGTGTTTCTTCAAAGATAAGGTAACCCTAGTGGTTTAAATCCTTGTGTAGAAATCATATGGACGATATTGTACATATATTTTAATGCATGTCTTATGACAAGATTATTAATCATACTTAAGCAATTAACTATAACTGAATATTCTTTTCTAAGAGTATTAAATATACAAAGATGGTAATTGTCATATTTATTTTCATAAATATGAAATTCGACAATAGATTATTAAACTATTTCTTGTATAATTACTTAAGCGAGGACGGTAAGTAATTAAAAGTTTTATGAATTAATATAATATTTGAAAGTGTACAAAATGCAAGAATTCAAGTATGGATAAATGCATGCATCTATGATGAAGCGAAAAGTGTACCGCTTTTAGGGGGTCATTTAAGCCCTAAATCGTATTTATTTGATCAAATATTGCCCTAAATCGTTCCTTTTGTCATTTTAGGTACTTTGGAGAAGAAATCTGGAAAAGGAAGCATTTTGGACGTTTTTGGAGCATAAAAGTGAAGAAAACGGCAAAGTCTCAAAATTGTGCTGGAAAGTACCTTTGACGGTGTCAGGATTTACTCTTGACGGCGTCATGGCTTGGCAAAAGTGGTGGATATGAAAATTACTCATGATAAGCCAGAGAAATTTGCATGGGAATTCTGACGGCGTCACCCTTTGGAGTGATCAAGGTCGTCACGTTATAATTTAAAGTGGGACGGCGTCACGTTCAATGTCTGACGGCGTCAAGCCTTGATAAGCCAGAACGGATTTTGGAGAGCTAAAGAGGGACGGCGTCAAGAAGGCCATCCGGGAACCCTAAAAGCGGCGAGGTGACGGCGTCACACTCCATAACGTGACGCCGTCAGATCTGAAAATCTATATATAGTTTTGCAATTCTTTGTTATTAGGGTGGAATTTTGTGGAATTTTTGGGAGGAACTTTGTGTGTAAAAACCCTAAGACGAATTTAGCATCTTTTTCAAGGCTTTTTGCCTTGAGATCTTTCATGTTACATTGAAGATAAGTTATCAATTAATCATTCAATATGTCTATGTGTTGTTTGATTCTATCTTGTTCTTGTCTTTTGTTTAACATGCTAGGCTAGATTTATCTTGTGTTTGCTTAGATCTAATGAAACCTAGCTATTGATTATTGGTTATTAGTGTGTTATTAGTTGTATTGGATGATTGTTTATCTATGTTAGGCTTAAGAAAACTGGCTAACTTCCTATTCGGTAACTTGCTTGAACGTCTTAAGAAACATGAACCAAATGCGTACTAAAGGTTTTTATGGTTGTATTTAATGCATGAGCGAATTCTAGTGATCCCATGTTAGGAGCTTCTTAGCCGGCTCGACATAGGAGTGAAGTAGGAGTTCATAGAGTTGGGGAAGTACGTATGCCACCCCACGAATGGTATTAAGGAATACACCCGTCATCCACGCAATTAATACACACTAATCAACCGGTAAAAGATAGTTAGGGAGTAAGGAAATCTAAGTAAACACATTTCTCTCCATATTATTTCCACCACATTTTTATTTTCAGTTATTTATTTTATTTGCATTCGTAGTAATTTGGGTTAGTTGACTAGCAACTAATTCCGCCCACTCCTTCAAACCCGAGATTTTACTTGCTTTCTAAAAAATATAAAAATACAAAAAGAATCTTCCTTCACCCTTAGACCTAATTAGAGTAGTTTTTCATACCTAACGAACACTATTCCCTGTGGAGAACGATCAATCCCCCGTACTTACCACTACACTATACTACATCGGTCAGGTACACTGCCTGGTGGGGTTGTAAGCCTCTTGAGATCCCTTGAGAGGTAAAACCTGCTGTAAGGTTGCAAAACCACGCATCAAGTTTTTGGCGCCGCTGCCGGGGAATAGTTATTGTTTAGGTTGAATTTTTTATTTCTATTAGGTCTACTCACTAGATTCCTTTCTAGTGAGATTTTTATTTTATTTTTCTAGGTTTTCTTTAGTCTATCTTTTTTCTTCGTGTCTTTGTTCGTAACCATTACCATCCGACATCATGGAAGGTGGTAATATCCTTGATCCCAACAACCCACCACAACAACCACCTCCTAGAGCCCGTACTTTAGGAGAGTACTCCCGTCCTAGCCACCATGGCTATCGAAACACCATTGAGCTCACTCAAGGAGCCAATGTCACACCCTTGCGATCCGACACCATCCGGTTGGTGCAAAGCGGATGCGCATTCCATGGACTTCGTTTCGAAGATCCTAATCAACACCTCAAGGACTTTCTTAAAATCGTTGATTCCATAGACCTTGATGTTGCCACTCGAGAGACGACCCGATTGCGTCTCTTTCAATTCTCTTTGCGGGACCAAGCTAGTCAATGGCTAGAGCGTCAACCCGCAGGATCCATCACCTCTTGGGATGATCTCACCACTCGTTTCCTTGCTCAGTTTTTCCCATCGGGAAGAACTACCAAGCTAAGGAATGATATCTTGTTGTTCCAACAATGTCAAGGCGAAACCCTCTACGAGGCATGGACTCGATTCAAGGACTTACTCCAAAAAGTCCCTCATCATGGCATAGAACTTTGGCTCCAAGTCCAAATCTTTTATGACCATGTCAATTTCCCCACGAAGCAAACCATTGACCAATCGGCCGGTGGTAAGCTACGTGATCTAAGTGCGGAACAATCATGGGATCTCCTAGAAGATCTTGCTCTTTATGACAACGAAAGTTGGAATGATCCCCGTGATTTGAATAAAACGGTCAAGGCAATATCTTTGCCTTTGAACAATTCAAGCACTTCCGACCGTAGGATCATAGAACTTGAAGACCAATTCAAGTTTCTTATGAAATCCTACGAGGCTCCTAAACCTTCAAGCCAAGTGAACAAAATCACTTCTTCATGTGAATTATGTAGTGGTCCCCACGACACTCGCGATTGCATGGAACTCCCCGAACAAGCTTTTGCAGACTACGCATCCTCGCGTACCGACGGAGCGGGAGACAAGTGGTACACTTTCAAACCCGAGCCAAACCCTTACGGTGATTCATACAACCCCTCATTGAGAAATCACCCAAACCTTAGGTGGAAACAAAACCAAAACGCACAACAAACCAATTCTTCCAACCCACCTACTCGTTTCCAATCAAGCGGTTCCAACTCGAACCGTACTTTCAACAACAATCCTTCCGGCAATGGTAGTACCGATAACTTTGAAGGATTGATGTCTCAATTTATGGCATCTCAAGAAGCTCGTTTGGCCAAGTTTGAAGCCGATTTCAAACAACAACAAACGGAGATGACCAATAAGATTGACACTTTGTTGAAAGCCCTCAATGACCGAGAAATGGGAGCACTCCCTAGCAACACGGTCAAGAACCCGAAACTAAACGTCAACGCCATTTCATCGGTTTCGTCTCCTAGTTCTTGTCCACAATATTATTCGGTCAATTCCATGAGCACGTGTTTCAAACAAACCCAAGTCATAGTTGAAACACCTCCCACTCAAAACCTTGACGAAGAATTCAAGGAGCTCCACCTTGAAAGTCCGGTTATTGATGAGTTGGATGAGAAGAAGCTCAAGTTAGGCGAAAAAGGGACCGCCTTTGTTCAAAATAAACTACCTAAGAAGTTAGATGATCCGGGCTTATTTGTTCTACCTTGCAAGATCGGTAATTCGGAGGCTTATGACACATTAGCCGATCTTGGATCAAGCCTTAACCTACTTCCGTTACCTCTCTACACCTCTCTAAAACTAGGAAAACTTGAAGAAACCGAGGTAATAATAGGCTTAGCGGATGGGAGTGTTGCTTACCCGGTTGGAGTAGTCAAGGACGTATTAGTACACATAGAAAAACTAACCATTTTAGCCGATTTCCACGTCCTTGATATGGTTAGCGACCCTACATGCCCCTTGTTGATAGGTAGAGGATTTTTGGCGACCGCTAGTGCTATGATTGATTGTAAGGAATCCAAGATAGCGGTAGGAGAAGGAGATACTTGGTCAGTCTATGATGTGAAGAAACATGCCTATGATACTAGTGAGGAACCTACACCCCATTGGTTAGAGTTGAATAGGAGACCATCTAGATATGGACCTTGGATCGATAGAGACTTCATAGGACCCCAACTCCCATTTTACCTAGAAGAGGACTTTGTGAACCGAACACATACGGTAGAACAACTCTTGGCTAGGGACACCGAATTGGATCCATTTGAAGACCCTCTAGTTTTTAGAAGGATGATTGAGTTCCTAGGAGTTTTGCCAATTAACCTAGGGATGAATAAGTGGACTTGTGAGGAGGATGATCACAAGTGGGATTGGGACAAACCACCCAAAGATGGAGATGGGTCATGGCATATTAAGATGACATTGTATGACCCGGATGGAGAGAAGTTTGAAAAGATATATCGTACTAAGCGGACCAATAGGAAACTTCAATCCAAGCTTAACCCTAAAGACGTCCTCGATGACAAACTCACTTACATAGGGTAGAAGGACTTTGAGTCTAGCTACAAGACTCGTTAATAAAGAAAAGCGCTTCTTGGGAGGCAACCCAAGCTTTATTTGCTTTGTGTGTTTATTTATTTGTTTGTTTGATTTTATTTGCTTCCGTATGCATGTTTAATTTATTATTATTATTGATTCATGTCCAAAACTAAATTGTGAAAATGCTTTATCTTGTTTTTAACTTCGTCTTAATTACATATAAAGGTATTTTGCAAAAGATAAGTGTAAGGGAAATCCAAATCGGTTTATTAGAACACAAATGAACATGAATCGTAATAATATTAAATTAGCATACATATTAGTATTTGTTTGAGTCAAATGCTTGTATTGAGTCATAGTGATGTTTTGCAGGATTTCCAGGAAGTAAGGTAAAGGTTTTTCCAGAAATTTTCCAGAAACTTAACATGAGAATTTTGTCAGATCATTTCTGACGGCGTCAGGGTTTATAACCTGACGGCGTCAGGTTTAATTTTCAAAAATTTTTGAAGGTTTTGTTTTCATAAAAAGTTTTTATTAAATCTCCAACTTATAATCTCCAGGAATCTGCAAAATTATCATTCCACAAGCATTATATCCTTATATATAGATTTATCCCGCCGTTGTTATGCAGGTTTTCGTGTTTGTTTTCTCAGGTTTAACAGGTTATTTTGGACAAGGAGATGTATATGGAATCAAGCTTATGGCGATGCATTAGTCATGGAGCTTCTACATTACCTTGGAAGAGGATCTAACCATGTTACTTCATATCCACCGAACGAATCAGGGGAGTATTTGACTTCATTCTTTTACTTTATGCTTTTACATCTTGTTATTTGAACATTGGGGACAATGTTCATCTTAAGTGTAAGGGGAGGGTAAAAGTACGATTTTAGAGAATGCTATTACGCTTGATTTTTGTTTGTTTAATAGTAGATGTGTAATAAAACTGAGATAAATACCTGTTAGGGTAATTTTAGTGCCAAATTTAAAATTTTTTACAACATTTAGGAGTGAAACTTTGATCTTAATGAGCGTCTCACGGATAGGAGTTATATGACTAGCACAAAAACCGTACCACTAAAAAAATTTTCCACCCCCAAATATGTGAGGTTCGCCCCTAGAATTGGTAGGAAAAGCATTTATGCTATGATGTGTGTACCGGTAGCACTTAGATTCTAGAACTTGCGTTAGGACCATTCCGAGGCCACAAGTGAGACTACATTCGTGTAGTTAGATTTACTACATGATAAGAGGCATTAGGATTAACCCATTGTTTTACACCTGTGTTTTTGTTATAATTATGTTGGCTACATTGGTCAAGTAATTCTCCCACACCCTTTGCGTTGTACTCATTTTTAGTACACGATACCCCTAGTACACCCCTCAGAGCCTATCTTTTCGTTTCGACCTTTAAGCATTTTACTTAAAGGAAGAATTTGTTTACACCCCACTTAAATGTACACCCAAATCGCCTTAGCCTACCTTGTATGCACTCATTTTTTAGTGCATTATTGTGACAACATTTGTTTAAAACCCCAAGTTAATTATCTAATTGGTTACATGGTTGCTAAGTCGAGTCATATCCTTGTACATATTGTTTTGGGACGATTGGGACTCATGGGTAAAGTACTAGTGTAATGAAGTAATGGGGAAGAACAACATTATTACCCTCATATGTGCTAAATATTTTAAAAGTACTCCAAGTTTTTCAGTTATCTTAATTCGAGTCATTAGAATAGTTATTTGTAAAGTTATGTAAAAATCTCAAGTGTAAGGGGAATGCAACGCCCCTGTGATGTATTATTTTGGATGGTAGGGCAAGAGTGTATGAAAAAAAAAAAATTTGAAAAAATCTAGAAAAATACAAAAAAAATGAGAAAAAGAAAAGTAGAAAAAACATACGGACTACCATCCCGTTTCATTTTATGTTTATTTTATGTTTTTGTTATTTTGTTTTTAGCTTAAGATCGAGTCGAGTCTTGGCTTAGCAACATTGTATAGTACATGTAATTAATCAAGATCTTTAACTCGCCACCAGTAAAATATCCCGTATCCAACAAATCTGTGTTTATCATATCCCTACACCTAACGTTATAACCCATGTAAAAGCCCTCTTTGATAGTTTATCTTAGGTGCTTACGCCTAGTGGAGGAGGTTTTCGATCCTTTCCCAAGCCTATGGTAATCTATTTGCTATGACAGGTAGTGAGAGATATTATCCGTTTTCATTTATGAGATTTATTTTGATGACACTTGAGAGATGTGAGTATCTAAACACTACTTGTGAGGTGCTAGTTTGTAATCTCCGTGCTTATTATGATTGAAGTGGAACGATTATTTGTTGTAATTACTTTTATATTAGCGTTAAATGACCCCTAACTTGTATTTTGATTAGAATAAAAGCGCATTTGCTTGAGGACAAGCAAATCTCAAGTGTAAGGGTATTTGATGAAGCGAAAAGTGTACCGCTTTTAAGGGGTCATTTAAGCCCTAAATCGTATTTATTTGATCAAATATTGCCCTAAATCGTTCCTTTTGTCATTTTAGGTACTTTTGAGGAGAAATCTGGAAAAGGAGGCATTTTGGACGTTTTTGGAGCATAAAAGTGAAGAAAACGACAAAGTCTCAAAATTGTGCTGGAAAGTACCTTTGACGGCGTCAGGATTTACTCTTGACGGCGTCATGGCTTGGCAAAAGTGGTGGATGTGAAAATTACTCATGATAAGCCAGAGAAATTTGCATGGGAATTCTGACGGCGTCACCCTTTGGAGTGATCAAGGTCGTCACGTTATAATTTAAAGTGGGACGGCGTCACGTTCAATGTCTAACGGCGTCAAGCCTTGATAAGCCAGAACGGATTTTGGAGAGCTAAAGAGGGACGGCGTCAAGAAGGCCATCCGGGAACCCTAAAAGCGGCGAGGTGACGGCGTCACACTCCATAACGTGACGCCGTCAGATCTGAAAATCTATATATAGTTTTGCAATTCTTTGTTATTAGGGTGGAATTTTGTGGAATTTTTGGGAGGAACTTTGTGTGTAAAAACCCTAAGACGAATTTAGCATCTTTTTCAAGGCTTTTTGCCTTGAGATCTTCCATGTTACATTGAAGATAAGTTATCAATTAATCATTCAATATGTCTATGTGTTGTTTGATTCTATCTTGTTCTTGTCTTTTGTTTAACATGCTAGGCTAGATTTATCTTGTGTTTGCTTAGATCTAATGAAACCTAGCTATTGATTATTGGTTATTAGTGTGTTATTAGTTGTATTGGATGATTGTTTATCTATGTTAGGCTTAAGAAAACTGGCTAACTTCCTATTCGGTAACTTGCTTGAACGTTTAAGAAACATGAACCAAATGCGTACTAAAGGTTTTTATGGTTGTATTTAATGCATGAGCGAATTCTAGTGATCCCATGTTAGGAGCTTCTTAGCCGGCTCGACATAGGAGTGAAGTAGGAGTTCATAGAGTTGGGGAAGTACGTACGCCACCCCACGAATGGTATTAAGGAATACACCCGTCATCCACGCAATTAATACACACTAATTAACCGGTAAAAGATAGTTAGGTAGTAAGGAAATCTAAGTAAACACATTTCTCTCCATATTATTTCCACCACATTTTTATTTTCAGTTATTTATTTTATTTGCATTCGTAGTAATTTGGGTTAGTTGACTAGCAACTAATTCCGCCCACTCCTTCAAACCCGAGATTTTAATTGCTTTCTAAAAAATATAAAAATACAAAAAGAATCTTCCTTCACCCTTAGACCTAATTAGAGTAGTTTTTCATACCTAACGAACACTATTCCCTGTGGAGAACGATCAATCCCCCGTACTTACCACTACACTATACTACATCGGTCAGGTACACTGCCTGGTGGGGTTGTAAGCCTCTTGAGATCCCTTGAGAGGTAAAACCTGCTGTAAGGTTGCAAAACCACGCATCAATCTAGGAGATGAATCTTATGTTTAAATATTAAATCCAAGTTTTGATCTATAATTTAAAATAAGATAACTCTGAAGTATTCCTAAAAGCTAGTGGGAGTATTATGTTTACTTTCTTAAATCATATATGTTGGATAACATATAGGAAATAACATTTCATATAAGTTAAATGTTAAGTCTTAACTTGGAATGAAACTTCACTTGAAAGATTTAGGAAATAAAATATATAACCTTGGAATGTGTGTTTATTATTATAAACATATGCGGTAAATAAATCTAATAGAACATGATATATCATTTAGAATGTCTAAATGGATACATATCTTTCAAATAAAATAGAACATGAATGTGATTCGAAGATTTTTCATGAACATCGTGTTACATAAACAAATTATTATAAGATGTTATGACAATATTGGTATCTAATTGAAAGTTATTAGATAACTAGTGTAATGAATATTCTAATTGGACTATGTTTGGATATAGAATTTCATCCTCAGTCTGGAACAGCTTTCAGATTCTATAGATGAACAATTTGTCAATTGTTGTGAAAATTGTCATAGCCAACAAACTTGATAGTTTGGAAGGCATCAAACATTACACAGTAGATATTAAAGTTTACGGAATTTTAAAGAGCATATTGTTGTTTGCATACAATGATGCTAATGAAATTGAGATGACACTCAATACTAGTCATGGTAGGATTTCATCCTTGTTAATGACCATGTGTACTAGTTATGCTTAACTAAGAGTATAGTTGCATTATACATTAAATGTATAAGAATACTTTAATCTTTAAAATGTTTGAAAGTTTGATAATCATAAATTGGTGATTGAGAATGTCACACACTTTATGAAATATTATGTGACAATATCAAATTATTTGAATGCACACATAAAAGAACTTCACCAGTTGAAATTCTTGAAATAAGTATTCTCAAAATTCTGATAGATCAAAGTTGGTTGATTTATGTCTTGTCAACAAGTATGATTGTCATAGCTTAAGACATAATTCATCAACTAGAATTTTTATGCATTGATCTATTTAGTATTTGGATAAAGGATGTTAAGCATTTATTATTTGTAATGAATTTAAGTACTTGGTACATTTATTTTCATTAATAATAAATTGTGTCATATATTTGCATGTTTAATCCATGAATAATTTAGTTATTCTAAATTGTCCGTTGTCAATTAATGATATGGGAATATCATTGAATTAAGACAAATCTGAGTTTTGGTATAATATACTTGAAAATATTGATGCGTTGACATGCCAAATTCACATGATATTCAATGAATTGGATATAGGACTTATCCCAAACTACATGATGTTACTTTATGGATGTAGTTATTAAGTAAATCATGAATAGTTATCCTCAGACTTGAGATACCAGATAACTGTTATGAATGTAGTGCATTTTGTGGAACAATTTAACGCTATACGTAACTGGTAGTCATAATGATTGTTTTCGGAATTGTTGCAACGTTCATAGGTTATGCTAGTAGTCAAGATATAATTTGTTCCTTCAAATTTATTTAGAAGTTTAATACTGCTGGGCCCCTCGTAGGGTTGACAAGATGTTTGCGTGCGCACGCCCAAGATCTCCCTGAATATGTTCAGAAGATTTGGTAATCTTGCTCAATCACAAACAACGAGAAACATAATATTTGAATAAAAATAATATCCATATATATATTTAATGTAGTATTAGTTACAAAAGGATAATAATAATGATGAATAATTAAAGGTTTTTTCAGGAGACCTACTTGAGTTTTACTAGAGGCATCAGTGTGTTGTAAGACGCTAACTGATGTGATTACACTATTAAAATATGTCCAAGTGGGAGCTATTAGTTTTATGAACATTATTTTAGTAGTCGTATGTTAGAATCGAACTCGAGATCACGGGATTACACACTTTACATATGAGAACTAAAGATTAATAATTTTATATAAAATGTTTTATTTAATTATTAATTATCATAAAACGTATAACGAACGTTAGTGTTTAACGAAAGTTACTAACGATCGTTAAATAAGAAAAGGAAAGGACTAGAATTAAATTGGATGACAAGAATGTTCCGGAAGCCCTTATGGGCTTATGGCCGATCGGTGGGTATGGGTTTAAACCCAATCCTACTCAAACTTGGTCACCAAGTTAATTCTAGTATATAAGCAAACCAAGGTTATAGTTTTTGGCATCTCTTGTGCACACAACCTAAATCTAAAAGTTTTCTTCCTTGTTCTTTTTCTTGTTCTATCGAACTAAATCCCTTACTAGGGTCGATCGAATTTTTGCTTAAAGAAAATAGTTTGGTTTTAGTTTTGTGATTTAATTACTTGCATAACTTTAGTTTGATTTAGTACGTGTGTACAAGAATGTGATACTTACACAAGATTGTAAGTATCTTGGATTGAATTGCAAAAAAGGTAAGGGGCAATTCGTATAATCCGTTTAAACCCTAATTATGGTTCATCACTTATATTGCTCGGTTTGATTCTTGTTTTGCTAGAATCATCAACGCACCCTTACATTTAAATTCGGTTAATTAATTATGTGTTATGTTTCATACACTTCCGTATATGTTCTTTGATGCTTATTATATTTACATGAATGTCATGATTTTATAATTCCAACGCATATCTCATTGGGATGTGATCACAATAATACTTTGATTAAACCGCACTCATTTGATCGAGTTAAAAACTCTTGCTTTCTAAACAATTAAACAATCTCATTTGTTTATCCGTTTAATTAAGCTGTAAGTCATTACTTGCCGACTTATATAGATAGTTAGATAACTTTATGTTCTTTAAATATTAGATGCCTTAATTTAATAATAATTAGTAAGAACAAAAAGAACCAATATATAGTTAAAATGCTTAACTCGTATCATAAGTAACAAAGTAAAAAATTTAAAGAAAAAAAAACAAGAATATTTCAAGTCCACGTTTATGAGACTCACAAGACTTTCTATATATATCAAGTCCATAATCTCACACATTATATATTTTCACACACACTTTTAACATTTTCTAGCTCCCACAACTTTCCGACCACCGGAACCATGAAACTCCGGTCACTTTTCACCACTTGCTCCAGCACCTCAGCCATGCACGCCACCATACCACCACCTTCACCATACCCATTCTCAGACACCGCAAGCACCAGCCTAGACAGCAGCCTCTCACTCCAAACCCTACCTTCAGTCCCATCACTTCAAACCTCGCCGGAAAACCCCACCACCGTCGTGAACAACCGTTTCCTCACAACCATCAGACCCTCATCAGGACAACATGTTAATTACCTAGCAGTTAAGAACAACCGTTTATATGCAGCTAGTGGTAACCTTGTCCATGTTTTTGACATGATGACGTATGCCCTAGTTGATGTTTTTGGTGCTAAAGATTTGTTGTCGGGTTCTGTTAAGTCAGTTATGTTTGATACTAATGGACATGTTGATACATAATCTGGCGCGGACTGATTCAACGACTCTCCTTGGGCCGTTAGTCGTCTTCTCGAGCCCTATTAGACCTGTCAACAACGAAAACCCGTTAGGAGTGGACCCGAGGCCGTAGCCCCGGGGTCCACCTCCGACGGTCAAGTTAGTCATCGGTGCGATATAGCGTAGATGAGTGTTAGGTTTAGGGTAACCTGTTGAAGATGTCGTAGAAGAGGATCCCATGCCATGTATTTATAGGCATGGATTAGGGTTTTAGGTGTAGAGTGGGCCGCTGTCGCCGGGCCTGGCCCATTGTCTGGCCCAGTCCAGGCTATGCGTCCACAAGCCCCCCAAGTTTAGTATGCGCATGACCTGAGTGCGGATGCTAAACTTAAGCTCTGTTCATGGCCGCGTAGGCTAATCAACAATGACGGCACGGCCCATGTGTGCGCATCCTTGTAGGCACATGGGTCGGACCATACTGCGCAGCCCAAATGCGACAGTGCGCACTGGGTCTGTGGTGCAGGGTCCGTGGTGAAGGTGGATCCCACATGCTGCATCCTGGGTAAGGGCGTGCCTTTTGTACCAGTAGCGATGTAACATGGTGCGACAGAAGATGTACTTCTGTGGCAGAAGTGCGCGTTGTCCGCGACAAATGTGCGCGTTGTCCGCGACTAAGGTGCGCGCCGTGCGCGATAAAGATGTGCGCTGTGCGCGCTGTGTGCGAACTTTACATTCGTCTTTACAAACGACAGAGGACGTCTCCCCTGCGGCGAGATGGTGCGAATTTTCAAATTCGTCTTTGTACTGGGCTCGCGATACCTCTTACGTACGATCTGCTTCCAAATATGCCTGCGTGATGCGTACTCACACAGTGCGTACCCTGGTAGCCCCCCAAGTTTGATGGTGCTACTCGTGTAGGAGCATTGAACTTAATTATTCAAATTCTGAAAAAAAAAAACTTGATGCAAATATTAGAAGTATATGCCGCGCATCGCAACATATAAAAGATAATGAAATAAAAAATTAGCGCATAACATATATATATATAGCACATAGCATGTTAAATAGCGCGAATCACACCTATCGTGAGATGTTACAGCTGCATAAACAATTAATTATTTTGTTTTTCTTTTTTATTATAGAAAAAACAATGGCGCGGATGGATGTACCATGACCGCGACTAATAGTTTCAATTGCACGCACAGACGCAGATGGATTTATCGTGACCGCATAGACTCTAGCGTTTGTGGATGATCACAGATGACCACGGCTTTCGTCCAGTGCGCGCATAGCGATTGACTAGCATCGTGGTGCCTGTATCGTGACAGTGCGCTCATGGCGCCAGTCTGCGAAGATCTCTATACGCACGGCCTAACGCGGGTAGATTTATCGTGACTGCGCTGTTCGCGGCTAAAAGATATAGTAGGTCCGATCGTGCGGACATAGCGCGTGACTATAGGTAAAATCGTGTTTACCAAGTTAAAAGATTTATGTAAAATCTTCATGATATTTAAAAAGATAACATATCTTATTATCAATTTAAAGAGATATGCACAAAAAATATTGATGTACAATTAATCTTTATCGATCTAAATGATAACATGCAATAGGTGTACGCTACAGTAGCAGCAGAAACAACAAATCAATTTATATTAGAATTATCTTCTACCAGTGACGTCGCATGTATATAATAATGGCATCAAATCTATTTGACCAATCAAATCGTATGACAAACTTTTTGCAAAAGTCGATCTATAATTAATTATTCGTAGTACGAATCATAATAAATAATAAGATCGCATGTACCGATTTAATGATGTACGAATCGTAAATAATAAGATACCGGATTTTGAACATGATGGTTACTTTCCGGCGATATGAGATCCACGAAACTTGTCGTGTCCCACGGATGGCGCCAATCTGTTGATACATAATCTGGCGCGGACTGATTCAACGACTCTCCTTGGGCCGTTAGTCGTCTTCTCGAGCCCTATTAGACCTGTCAACAACGAAAACCCGTTAGGAGTGGACCCAAGGCCGTAGCCCCGGGGTCCACCTCCGACGGTCAAGTTAGTCATCGGTGCGATATAGCGTAGATGAGTGTTAGGTTTAGGGTAACCTGTTGAAGATCTCGTAGAAGAGGATCCCATGCCATGTATTTATAGGCATGGATTAGGGTTTTAGGTGTAGATTGGGCCGCTGTCGCCGGGCCTGGCCCATTGTCTGGCCCAGTCCAGGCTATGCGTCCACATTATGTTTGATACTAATGGACACGTGTTTACTTCTCATCAAGATAGTAAGATTCGGGTTTGGAAGCTAAATGAGAATAAAAGACATAAACATTGTGTTACTTTGCCTACGTTGCATGATAAGTTGGTGAGGTCTATTTTTAGTAAGAATTATGTTAATGTAAGGAGACATAGAAGAAAGTTGTGGATTGAGCATCATGATGCGGTTTCGGGTTTATCGCGTGTTAATGATGAGTTAATGTGTTCGGTTTCGTGGGATAAGTATTTGAAGATTTGGAGTACTACGAGTTTTAAGTGTGTCGAGAGTGTTAAAGCGCACGACGACGCGATTAACGCGGTCGTCGTAGCGGGGGATGGGACTATTTATACGGGGTCCGCGGACCGAAGAATAAAAGTTTGGGGGAAAGTGGTTGGTGAGAGAAAATATGGGTTAGTCGCGACGTTGGAAAAGCATAAATCGGCTGTGAACGCATTGGCGTTAAATGGTGTGGGGTCAGTTTTGTTTTCGGGTGCATGTGATAGGTCGATTTTGGTTTGGGAGAAGGAAGATAGTGCGAATTATATGGCTGTGACGGGCGCGCTAAGGGGTCATTCTAAGGCGATACTTTGTTTGATTAATGTGTCGGATTTATTGTTTAGTGGGTCTGCCGATCGGACTGTGAGAATATGGCAACGCGGGTTACAAGGGAAATTTTGTTGTTTGTCCGTGTTGGACGGGCATAGCCAGCCCGTCCGGTCATTGATTGCTGATGTAGATTCGAGCTTAACAGAATCTGCATCTTTGTCGACAATAAAAGTGTTTAGCGGAAGCTTTGAAGGAGAAATTAAGATATGGAAGGTCGAGGTTTCAAATCTTGCAAGTCCAACGTCTAAACATCTTCTTAAAATAAAGAGTAAACTACAAAATACATCCATGTGGTTTGATCAATTTCACACGATACATCCCTCCCAAAAAAGTTGCGCCATACACATCCCTCCGTTAGTAAAAGTCAGACACAATACATCCCTCCGTTAAAAAAAGGACTAACGGCGCAAACCATTTCTCCGTTATCTCCTAACGAGATAGAAAATGTTTACACCGTTAGTCCTCTGAGTTAACTCTATTTGCACCGTTAGTCCTTTTTATGTTTTCGTCCGTTTTTTTTTACGTTTTCGTCCACTTTTTTACGTTTTCGTCCATTTTTTTACGTTTACATCCGCTTTTTTACGTTTTCGTCCGTTTGGTTTCAAGGATTGACTTAATCAACTGACTCGAATCATTTATAAAAATTCGAAAAAATTTATAAAAATTCAAAAAATTTATATAAATTCGAAAAAACTTATATAAATTCAAAAAATTTATAAAAATTCAAAAAATTAATAAAAATTCGAAAAAACTTATATAAATTCGAAAAATTTATAAAAATTCGAAAAATTTATAAAAATTCTAAAAAACTTATATAAATTCGAAAAATTTATAAAAATTCAAAAAATTTATAAAAATTCGAAAAAACTTATATAAATTCGAAAAATTTATAAAAATTCAAAAAATTTATTAAAATTCGAAAAAAACTTATATAAATTCGAAAAACTTTAAAAAAATTCAAAAAATTTATAAAAATTCAAAAAAACTTATATAAATTCGAAAAATTTATAAAAATTCGAAAAAACTTATATAAATTCGAAAAATTTATAAAATTTCAAAAAATTTATAAGAATTCAAAATATTTATAAAAATTCGAAAATTTTTTTAAATTCGAAATTTTTTTTAAATTCGAAAAAAAATTTAAATTCGAAAAAAAAAATTAAATTTGAAAAAACTTTTAATTTTTTTCGAATTTTTATAAAAAAAATTTTCGAATTTAAAAATTTTTTCGAATTTAAAAAAAAAAATTTGAATTTAAAAAATTTAAAATTTTTTTCGAATTTTTATAATTTTTTTTGAATTTTTATAAATTTTTTGAATTTTTATAAATTTTTCGAATTTATATAAGTTTTTTCGAATTTTTATAAATTTTTTGAATTTTTATAAATTTTTCGAATTTATATAAGTTTTTTCGAATTTTTATAAATTTTTTCGAATTTATATAAATTTTTCGAATTTTTATAATTTTTTTCGAATTTTTATAAATTTTTTGAATTTTTATAAATTTTTCGAATTTATATTAGTTTTTTCGAATTTTTATTAATTTTTTGAATTTTTATAAATTTTTTCGAATTTATATAAATTTTTTGAATTTTTATAAATTTTTTCGAATTTTTATAAATGATTCGAGCCAGCTGATTAAGTCAATCCTTGAAACCAAACGGACGAAAACGTAAAAAAGTGGACGTAAACGTAAAAAAAATGGACGAAAACGTAAAAAAATGACGAAAACGTAAAAAAACGGACGAAAACGTAAAAAAGGACTAACGGTGTAAACATTTTCTATCTCGTTAGGAGATAACGGAGAAATGGTTTGCGCCGTTAGTCCTTTTTTTAACGGAGGGATGTATTGTGTCTGACTTTTACTAACGGAGGGATGTGTATGGCGCAACTTTTTTGGGAGGGATGTATCGTGTGAAATTGACCAAACCACAGGGATGTATTTTGTAGTTTACTCTAAAATAAACTTAAAATGATCCAATTACTATATATATTCTTTCTTGTTATTAGTTGTTATTTTTTCGTATGTTGTATAACTTAAAATTTTAACATAAGATGAAATGAAGATGAATTTTAGTGATTTATGTATTTAAGATTCTCATAATTGGTGATTATTTTTTGTTTTACCAATTTTTTATTTGTTCATTATTGTATCAAAAGGTTTTTGTTTCGATTGAAGTGAGACGAGTTGATAAAATATGAGTGGAGTTATTCTACAAAACATAAAACACACACATACAAAGGGACAAACCTCATCCATTGATTTAAATTTAATCAATGGCTGAGATCATACCAATTGATATTAAAAAAATACACGGAGGGGTAATTTGGTAAATTAACAACAAATCACAAACACTAACTGCTCATTTTCGTCTCAAAATTTACACCAACAAATACACACTAAAAATACACACTACTCACAACAAAAACCGATTAAAATTACCCTAAAAAACTGTTAGTGCAAATATTACGATATTTAAACTAAACGGGTTCTTCGGTTTTAATGATGATAAACATGTAACTTGTAATACATAACGTAAAATGTGCAAGTTACTTGTAAACACAAAACATCAATGCATACTTACATCAACATCTCCCGACGTCTCAAGTATGCTTCAACGAAGACGAAGATTTCCATCCCGACAATCACTCAAGGTATGGACAAACAAATCTACTACTTGACAAATGATCAAAGGATTATATTTTTCTAAACTTCACATTTTTAATGTGACAAAACATTTTTTCAAAAATATATTTTACAAATTATTTTTGAATTAAAAAGAAATGTTTTATTTTTGAAAAATAAATTTGAAAACTCCCAACAGCCATTTTTCCCCCCAAAAATGTCCCAACTTTCCCAAATAAACTTTCCCCACTAAAGACAAAGAAAGGAGCGTCCACGGCACCATTAAGTATGGACGGCTCCACTAAATTTAGTGGAGCCGTAGGGTATTTAGTGGAGCCGTGGGTCTGTAACGGTCAAATTTTCCTTTGCCTATAAATAGTGGACCATTCCACACTTCCAACTTGATTTTTCCAGTCACTTTTCTCTGGTCTAATCCCTCTTCACTTAGAACACTTTCTTTGATCATTTGGAGAGTCTTAGGTTGTTTAAGAATGATCCAATCATCCACTCAAGTGATCCTCTTGATTCCTCTTGATTAGCAAGAGAAGAACACAAAGTATCCTAGATACAAAGTGTTGTCATTCCTCTTGATTAGCAAGAGAAGAACACAAAGTATCCAAGTAGATACAAAGTGTTGTCATCCCTCTTGATTAGCAAGAGAAGAACACAAAGTATCCAAGTAGATACAAAGTGTTGTCATCCCTCTTGATTAGCAAGAGAAGAACTCAAGGTATCCAAGAAGATAAAAGAGTTGGAGTTGTTAGGTCTTGTAACATTTGTTACACTCTTGTTGTATCATTGGATACATCAAGCTCATCTTTCTTGTGTGTGAGTGAGAGTGAAGATCATGTGTGATCTTATAGAGATAGTGAAGATCTCTTGAAGCCATTGGGCTTGTGTAATTGATCATGTGGATCAAGGGTAGATCGGGTAGATCGTGGTAGATTGGTGCTAGCTAAGATTAGCACTCGACATCTAGCTTAGTGTCGGAAAACAAGTTAAGCGACGTGTACGGTTTTCTCCGCCTGAAGGGAGTTTGTTGATTAGTGAAGTAACTCTCGAGTTGGGTACTCGGGGAGTGGAGTAGGGCGAAGAGGAGCTTCGTGACCGAACCACTATAAATCACCGTGTCCGGTTTGCGACTTCTAACTTATCTCTTTACTTTCATTTTATTCTTTATCGCTTTATACTTATATTTGCATGAAGATTATGCTTGTGTGACTAGTTGCTTATGTTATGTTGATAAAGTATGTGTCATGGTTAGATTGTGCTTATGTTATAGTTTACTACATTCATCTCTAGATGTTAAATGACCATAGTTGACACTTTTCATATGAAGTCACACTTGATCAGGTGTTTGATACGAAAAGTTTTAAGATTTTAAATGGAAACGTATTCACCCCCCTCTACAGTTTTCACAATTGGTACCAGAGCCACGTCGCTCAAATTTTTAAAACAAATGATTTTCAAAATTGAGTGCAATCCATGTATCAAATTACCCATGAAGGTGATAAAAATATGAAAAGTATTTAGTTGCTTAATACTTACAAGTTTTTGTTGTTAAGTATATGTTGTCATACTAGCTTGAAGGTTTTCTTAAATTGATAAAATTTGGTTCTGTTCTGAAACTGTAGTAACACGTACGGCACCTTTAAATATAACGTACGGCTCCATTAAATATGGACGGCACCGCTAAATTTAACGGAGCCGTCTGTCTGTTTTTCAGAATTTGGTAATTTTTAAAAATTCGTATAAAATCAACCGTAAGTCCGTAGGAGTCGTGCCACCTACCGTTTTAAACGTAATTGAGTCTACTTTCACTTAAAAATATTTTTAGAAAGTGATTGTAAAGTAAAATTTACGAATGTCTTTAATTCGTAATAGAGAGTCTTTTCCGGTCATGCCGATTGCACAAATTCTTTGTCAAATCACAAAGTGAACATCACACGTTGATGAATTCATAATTTCAAGGTGTTGAACTTGATCAAATTTTTAAATGGGGTGGAAAATAATTAATTTTCAAATAAAATCAAGCTAAGTATACATTGTTATACTTAATACAAAAAATGACGATAAGTATTTTTGTGTGTTATGCTAAATTGCTATTTGCTTATTATAGTTTTCCGATTTATGCGTTTATAAGGCTTATGCTAAATCACTTGCACTATATTAAGTAATTAGTTTGCATTGCATATAGACATCAACCATTTTCCTTGCACTTGTTACAAGCTCTTAAAATGGTTTAGTAAGTTTCCTAGGAATAGAAACTAAGTTGGTAGATCATGTATGTCGAAAGATATTGTCTTACACAATTATTTTTCCAAAGGTTTAAGTGTAAAAAGTATATCACCCCAAAATACTTAACACTTTCATAAAATCCGTAACATGATCTTTAAAACATTACATCATTTTGTCTTGTTTGACCATGGGTTGTCTAAACAAGATAAAAGGTCATTTTAATACATTAGTATTTAACTAAAATAAAATGTATTAAAATTTCATAGATTTAACACACATACAAAATGTTTTAAATATTTAGTATTTTATGTATGTAGTATAAAAATAGTTAAGAAAATTATTTTTATACTGATGAGGTTTCGAAAAACTAAAAGTATTATACTTAATAATATAAATAGTTTTTCGCAAATAAAAATTAATGACAATATCGAAGTAGTAACTTAATATGTCATTAACCTCACACATACAACTAGTATTAGAATAAATGGAACACACTCCTTAAATTTTTATTTTCTCTTTAAAAGGAGTGATCGTGAGGGTCAAGAAAGATTTTGAGTTCATATCAATTCATTATTTAAATTATGATTGATATCATCATCGAATCTAATTGACAAGTTTTCGAGTGTGGACATGAAATTGAAGTCATTATTTGTCTAGCTTCAAGATAACATCAAAACATGATAAAATATACTATCTTGAATCTACATACTCAATCACACTCGATTGTTATGAAAATAATGACGTCCCCTCAAGACGAAAATAATATGCATCGAATCATAACTCACACTTGTGTCGAAGATGCCATATTGAGTCTTGTTGTCCAATAGTTGTGTTCCAAACATTAAACTAATATGTTTAAAAGATGCATAAAATACACAACTAAGTAGGATTGACAACTTGGATGTTTCATCCGAAATATACAAGTAATTTACATTGCAATGCAATTAGTAAATGTGTCATTTCCGAAAAACCAAACACGAGCAAACAAACAACATATGTAAACTTTGCTCATAAACGACTCAACACTCAAAATCACATGTCTTGTAAAAGTGTCACACATAATATGTTATTAACTATTATGTAAGTTATCAATCTTTGAGAATATCACAAGTATTTCTCTTATCAAAAGATTGATAAAGGATAATGTATATCCTATTCATCTTATTTTCTTTGTAACATGAATGGTTATGTTACAAGAGAATACATTGCATCGTGTTAACAAATATAGGATATTAGAGTTGAATAATAACATAATACGACAACGTGTCATTGCATAAACAAGTAAAATTGGTCATACACTAAAATACTTGTTTCACAAAGCATTCTTAAGAGTGATAAGTTTATTCTTAGAAAAGCATACTTGTTGAAATAAACAGTATGTCTCATTTCAAATAAAATGCTCACAAGATCTATTGAGGTAAGTAACCTTTACTAGATTCTCACACAAGATATGCAAATGAGCATTCTTGAAACACACACAATGTAGTAGATTGTACATTATATCATATTAGAGTGTCTCTTGGTTCTAGGAAACCAAATGTAACACCCCCATTTTCGAGAATCGCAGCGGAATATAGGTTTGGGGTGTTACTTCCAGGTTCACAGTCATGAGTATAGAAAACGACTCGAAAAAGAGACGTTTTAATAAAAATTGTTATCATTCATTTATTTATCAGAGTACATAAGATAGGTCCCAAGGGGGAAGTTTTATGAAAATAAAGATAAAGTACATTATTCCTTTGAATGATAACAAAGTGGACATCCTGGTTGAGAAAAGAAAGTCCACAGCCACTCCGTGCCGAACCACGCCTTTAGTCACCTGAGATAACATGCTTAAAAAGTCAACACAAAGGTTGAGTGAATCCATAGTGTTTTAAGTTATAGTAAGTTTTTGAACACAAGTTAGAGAGAAATCAGATGTACTACAGTGTAAAGTATATAAAATGCACTAAGCCTCATGGCACGCAAAACGTTAACTGGTTATCTCCGTAGTAATGAGCTACGGGATATAAATTACCACATAATTAAATGTAAGTAACCTTGCCCCCGAGTAGGAGATTGCCAGTCTCTTTATTAAAGTCAAATAAAATGCATTTGGTCATGTTACGGCAACCAAAGGGGCTGTCAAACCCAATAGATCTATCCATTATATTCGCGCTCACCCGCAAGTGATTAGAGGTCCATGATTAGGGGTCTTTTTGCCAAAGCAAACTTAGGCAATTATAAATCAGGAAAGTAGAAAATTACTTGTGTTCGGTTTGAAGCATGTATCTCCCCACGAGTTTTAGAAAACATAGTAAAGAGTAAAAAGTGGGACTATGAACTCACCTGAGTAGTCTTGAACAAAATATAAAAGCTAAATGAAGTTGATAAACGTCTCCGGCACGCTACCTGGGTTGGTTGGTCAAGTTTCTCAGTAATAGTTTCTTAATATATAAGTTTTTATTATTCGTTTCGTATTATTTAATTTTAAGACAACATGAAGTTTCTCCAAAAGTTATAAGATTTTATCTTATTTCTTATATGTAAGTTTTGGTTACGTCCGTTCGTTAAAAGGACACTTCGTTAATTAATTATGACTCAAAACGTATTTTAGGTTTAAAACGCCTAAAATAAAAATAATAAGAATAATAATAATATTAAAATAATAATAATATTAAATTATATTAAAGTTTTTATTATATTTACGTTTAACACCCTAAAGTATCTAGGGTTTACAACTTTTACCCTTAGACTTTAAGAAAATGACAACTTTTACCCTTTATCTTTTATAAATTGACACTTTATACCTTTAAGTTTCAAAATGGACAGTTTTTACCCCTTAGGGATTTCTGGTTCGCAAAACAGGTCCAAACTACCAAAGTTACTAGAGCTTTGGCAGAAATGGTCCTTGGGACTTCTACTCGACTTCACACGACATCCTTAACTCAAAAACATTTTATTCTTAATGATTTAAGCCATGACTTTTTACAAAACCTTTTCTAAAGTATTTATAAATGTTTTAAAAGTATTCTTGTAAAACCTTGCAGCTTGATTCGAACCCACGACTAAGAAAATCAAAATAGAAACCATGCGACCCATGTTTTACTCGACAGAAAAATAGCCAACTTATCATGTCTCGTTCTCTCTCGTTACTCAATGAAATTTCATGATTCTTTTTCCTACTTTTAGACCTTTTAAAGTACTTTAAGCATGTTGAATATTAGAATTTTTGAAACATGTTTGCTAGGGTAAATCGAAGCCCAAAGCAGCAGACCTGCTGTTGGGTCGTCTGAAGTGAAAAAGAAAAGAAAACTTTGATTTTTCTAAATCCGATTGTTAGACCCAATATTTTTATGATATAATCTGTTATTATAACATGTTTTAAGTATTCTTAAACTACTTTTACTATCCTAGATCTATTGGAACTTATTTCGAAAATATATATATACATGTTATACGATAGAACAAAAGTTAAACAAAAGTGTGTTTTAGTTACTTATGGGTTATGACACTTATTAAGACCTATCATAGACTTCATTTAAACATAAAATAGCTATGTGGAAGTAAGTAAAAAGGGCTAGGACTTACCTTGCTTGAAAAGGGTCGACTAGGGTGATTTTGAGTGAAATGGGATTCGAACTTCCTCCTCACTAGACCTAGCTTATTTCCTACTGCTTCTCTAAACTAATTTGAACATATGAGGGACTAAGGGATCATTGGTGTGAAGGGTAGAGGTTGTTTGTGGTGATTCGTGGGGTTGGTGATGGTTTAGGGCTCCAAGGGTGGTTGCTATTTATAGAAGGTCAAGTTAGGGTTTTATGGAGCTTCTAGGGCTGTCATGGGAATGTGTGAGGTGATGTGTGTGGTAGGGAAGGTGCCACATGAGGGGGGAAGTGAGTAGGGTGATGTGTAAGGCTTATGTTCATACACCTAAGGTTTATCTAGAAGAGGGGCTATGTGTACCTTCTCTTCTCCATCCAAATGGTTCACTTAGGGTTTAAGTATTCTAGATACTAGTTAGTTTAGGGTTAGATTCGAACTAAGTAGCCTAACTAGATAGTTTAGGTTCGATTTCATGCTTAGGAGGGTTGTACCTATGCTTTGTTAACTTGTAAACTAGGGTTTTGGGTAGTGTTAGGGTTTCCTAGGTTTAGGTTAAGTTAGAAATGAAATTTGAATTTAATTAACCTAATTTTGTACTTATTGAATTGTATTATTTAGGAGAAAAATAGTTTTTTTGCTTTAGATAGTTGTACTCTAGGCTAAGAAGACTTGTACTTATGTAAGAAAAATTAGAAAAATGTATTTTTAATTATTTCCTAATTTTCTATAATTTTTATGTAATTTTTATTACATTTTAATTACAAGTAAATGAGTTTTTATAGTTTTGTGCATAAAATAGTTGTACATTAGGTTTATGAAGTTGTACTTATGTAAAATAAATAAATAAATTATTTTTATAATTTATTATGTAAAAATATTACATAAAATGTCTTTTAAATAATCATTTTTAGTGTTTTTATTAGGTTTTTATGTTTATTTAGATTTCATGCTTAAAGGACTTGTACCTTGACTTAAAATACTTGTACATAATATTTTCATAAAAATATTAACTAGAGTTTGCAAATAAAATAATAGTTTTTGAGAAATTAGGGTTTTATCGGGAGTTTTGGTGAAATTAGGGTTTCTATGCTTTAGTGACTTGTACATTACCTAGGTGACTTATACTTTGGTAATTCTAGAGTTTCGTTAACTATATTTGGTATTGTAGTGGTTTAAAGTCTTATAGAAACTATATCGGGTAATAAGGTTCCAGTTAAACTAATACGTTAACGAATTAACGTAAAGTGGTAAATGGTAATTTGTAATATTACTATAGTTGGCACAGAAAAGTAATTAATCACATAGTGGGTCAAGGTTAGGTCACGTGTGGATACGTTTATCAATAGATGTGAGTTACGTCACATGAGATAGTGGTTACGCTCAGGCAAGTAAAATAAAAAAAAATTATATGTGAAAAATGGTTAAATGTAATGTTACCAGATGAGAATTTTCGCAGTGGTTACAGTATCCCCCCGTTGAAGGAATCTCGTCCCGAGATTCAGTCGGTGTTGGTCGGAGTGTTTGGGAAAAGGTGTGGGTATTTCGTCCGGATTTGATCTTCTCGTTCCCAGGTAAATTCTGGTCCTCTCTTAGAGTTACATCTTACCTTAACGATAGGAATGCGACTTCGTTTGAGATGTTTGACTTCTCTATCCATGATCTCCATAGGTTCTTCCACAAAATTAAGCTTGTCGTTGAGACGAAGCTCTTTCATAGGAATAACAAGTGTTTCATCGGATAGGCATTTCTTTAGGTTCGAGACGTGAAAGACGAGATGGATTTTACTAAGTTCTATGGGAAGATCGAGTCGATAGGCCACTGGACCGATTGTCTCCAGAATCTCGAAAGGTCCAATATATCGGGGATTCAACTTTCCGTGTTTGCCAAATCTCACCATTCCCTTCCATGGTGATACTTTCAGCATTACTTTGTCTCCAACTTCGAACTCCATAGGTTTTCGTCTCACATCTGCATAACTCTTCTGCCTATCTCTGGCAGCTTGCAGATGTTGTCGGATTTGCACAATCTTGTCAGTAGTCTCCTGGACTATCTTTGGTCCAGTAAGTTGAGACTCTCCTACTTCTGCCCAACAGACAGGTGACCGACACTTTCTCCCATAAAGTGCTTCAAACGGGGCTGCTTTGATACTTGCATGATAACTATTGTTATACGAGAATTCTGCCAAAGGTAGATGTCTATCCCATCCTTTGCCAAAATCTATTATACAAGCTCTAAGCATATCTTCCAACATTTGAATGGTCCTCTCACTCTGTCCGTCAGTTTGAGGATGATAAGCCGTACTCATATCCAAATTAGTACCCAAAGCTTTTTGGAGTTTTTCCCAAAATCTTGACGTGAAACGGGAATCACGATCAGAAATAATGGAAATCGGCACTCCATGCTGAGAGACTATCTCTTTTTGATATAGTTTGGCTAACTCTTCTACTTCGTCAGTTTCCTTGATCGGCAAAAAGCGAGCTGACTTCGTAAGACGATCGACTATGACCCAAATAGTGTCATATCCGCGTGACGTTCTAGGCAATTTGGTGATAAAGTCCATAGTTATCCTTTCCCATTTCCATTCAGGAATCTCAGGTTGTGTCAGTAAACCAAATGGTCTCTGATGCTCAGCTTTAACTCGTGCACATGTCAAACACTTACTGACATACTCTGCAATGTCAGCTTTCATGCTTGGCCACCAGTAAAGCTTCTTGAGATCCTGGTACATCTTTTCAGATCCGGGATGGATGGAATACTTGGATTTATGTGATTCGTGCATAATCACATTTCTTAGATCACCAAAAAGTGGAATCCAACTCCGATTCTTGATACAACGAGTCCCATCGGGGCGAAGTTCAAATGCTTTGTCCATGCCCCTCAAATTCTCAAACTGGACATTTTCTTCCTTTATTGCCTCAGTTTGTGCATTGAGAATTTGGGATGGTAGGTCTGAGTTAATAGTCATGACTAAAGCCCTTACTCTAAGTGGCTTAATTCGTTCCTTCCTGCTCAAAGCATCTGCTACAACATTTTCCTTTCCAGGGTGATAACGAATCTCACAGTCATAATCACTTAGTAACTCTAACCACCTTCATTGTCTCATATTTAACTCCTTTTGGTCGAGAATGTGTTGTAAACTCTTGTGATCTGTAAAGACAACACACTTTGTACCGTACAAATAGTGTCTCCAGATTTTAAGAGCAAACACAACGGCTCCTAATTCTAAATCATGAGTCGTATAATTCTTCTCGTGAGCTTTGAGTTGTCGAGACGCGTAAGCAATCACTTTGTTTCTCTGCATTAACACCGCACCTAGACCTTGATGAGATGCGTCGCAATACACAACGAAATCATCAGTTCCCTCTGGTAGTGCTAGGATTGGTGCTTCACAAAGTTTTTGCTTTAACATCTGGAAAGCTTTCTCTTGTTCTTCACCCCATTCGTACTTCTTATTCTTCTGCGTCAATTCTGTTAAAGACTTGGTAATCTTCGAAAATCCCTCTATGAATCTTCGATAATAACCAGCTAGTCCTAAGAATTGACGTATCTCAGTGGGGTTTGTCGGGGTCGGCCAACTCTTAACTGCTTCTATTTTGGAAGGATCCACGTGAATACCCTCTCGGTCTATCACGTGCCCAAGAAACTGTACTGTATGAATCCAGAATTTACACTTAGAAAACTTAGCGTACAGTTGTTCTCTCTTGAGTAATTCCAAAATAGTCCGTAAATGCTCCGCATGCTCTTCTTTATTTCGAGAATAGACAAGAATATCATCAATGAACACGATCACGAATTTATCCAAATAAGGTTTACACACCCGATTCATGAGATCCATGAATACTGCAGGTGCATTTGTTAACCCAAATGGCATTACTTGAAATTCGTAATGACCGTACCTCGTTCGGAATGCGGTTTTAGGAATATCCTCTTCCTTAACACGCAGTTGATGATATCCTGACCTTAAATCTATTTTCGAATAGACGCTTGATCCTTGTAATTGGTCGAACAAATCGTCGATCCTTGGTAATGGATATCGATTCTTAATCGTAAGTTTATTCAACTCTCGATAATCGATACACATCCTAAAAGATCCGTCCTTCTTTTTAACAAAGAGAACAGGAGCTCCCCAAGGTGACGTACTTGGTTGAATAAAACCTTTACCCAATAACTCTTGTAGTTGATTGGATAACTCCTGCATCTCTGCCGGTGCTAGACGATAAGGCGCTCGTGCTATTGGTACTGCTCCTGGTACCAAGTCGATTTTAAACTCTACCTGTCGCACAGGCGGTAGTCCAAGTAATTCCTCAGGAAAGACTTCCGGAAAATCTCGTACCACGGGTACGTCTTCCAGTCATTTTTCCTCCGTCTCTTTCTCAGTAATACTAGTCAAAAATACTTGACATCCTCTGTTGATGTACTTCAGTATTTTAAGACAAGATATTAAACTTAGACGGGTCTTACTCTGATTACCTCGTATAATCAAAGTTTCACCTTCAAGAGGAATATGAACTACTCTTTCGTCGCATAGTATTCTAGCATGATGTTTGGATAACCAATCCATCCCAACTATAACGTCGAAACTTCCGAGTTCAATAGGCATAAGGTCGATGTCGAAAGGCTGGTTTAGTAGGGTTAAGGTGCAGTTTCGGATTATAGTGTTTGTGCTTACTAATTTCCCGTTAGCTAATTCGATTTTGTATGCGTTAGGCAAGACGGTAGGAGGGATTTTAAGCAAAGTAGCGAACGTAAGGGATATAAAACTTTTATCAGCTCCAGTATCGAATAATACTTTAGGTAATCGCTGATTAAGAAGAAACGTACCGGTGACGATGTCAGGGTTTTCTTGAGCATCTCCAAGCACATAAACCCTTCCACGGTTACCGCTGTTCGAATTGTCGTTCATCTTCGGACACTGAGTCTTATAATGCCCTTTCTCTCCACACCCGTGACAGGTTATAACCACTGGCTGCAAGTTCGCTCCAGTTGCTCTACAATCCTTGGTCTGGTGTCCAAGCTTTTGACACTTTGCGCATTTGATAGCACATGGACCATGATGGTGCAACGAGCATCGATTGCAGTATGGCTTGTTTCCAACATAACCAGTCTTCTCTACAGGTGCGTTGGCATTTGATTTGGCGTTCTCCTGACGACGGTTTTGTTGAGAATGATGGTTATTACGGTTCTGCTGATAGTTGCTCGAGTTATGACGGTTAAAGCCGGATCTATTGGAATAATGGGAAACTTTTCGATCATCAAACTTTCGTTTGTTATCAAAATTCCCTTGGGTAGAACCACGCTTAATCTCACGATCCATTAGCTGTTGAGCTATGGTAATTGCTTCCTCCAACGATTGAGGTTTTGACGCAGTAACATTTCCTTCAATGCTACGGGGTAAACCCTCAATATACTTTTCCAACATCTTCTCCAGATCAGGCACAACAGATGGACATAGGAGAGCAAGCTCCTAAAAACTCCTGTTGTAAGCCTTCAGATCTGTCCCTTTTACCACTAGCTGGTGAAACTCATCTTCCAACTTCTTAATCTCTGTCCGTGGACAGTACTTTTTCAACATCTTCTTCTTAAGTTCATCCTAAGTGATCTGATGAGCTGCTTCTACTCCCATAGTCTGGGTAATAGAGGTCCACCAAGACAGGGCATCCTCTAAGAAAGTCCCTGTTGCAAAGGTAACCTTACAGTCATCAGTGCATCCGCACCTCATAAAGACTACTTCAGTACGCTCAAACCAACGAGCTAACTCTGTTCCTCCTTCTGTTCCCTTAAAGAAAGTTGGTTTGCAGTTTATGAAGTCTTTATAAGTACACTTGCGATTCGCTGATATCTCATTTTCTCCATTCAATCGACTGGTACTTCTGGCAAATACGGCGGCTTGATTCTCCAGAGCTGCAGCTACGCTATCGTTAACGAGTTTCCTAATGGCGGCTTGTGACATGACGGGCTCTGGGGAATTACGAGGCATATTTCTACAAGAAAACATATGTTTAGATTTCACATATTTGATCATATCAAAATATGTTTAAATCATCACACATGTATCTAGACCTATTACTAGACCATATTTATATCGTTCGCAACATTTTTACTTAACCACTTATAGACATAAATATTTTGTTATCTATATAACAAAACTTTGACATACATGTCATATTTATGCTACACCTCTGGTGGCTAGTACAAAACGCAAAAGCTATTAGATATAATCTGGTACTAGTGTCCTAGATATACTATAGATCTCATAGCTGAGATATAGTACAAAAGATACGGTACGTCCTAATCTAACGGTTTTCAGTCGCTTTTTCCAGTCGAATCTCCAGTTCAGCTATCATACTGGCAATAACTTGCTGATTCTCCTGGTACTGGATCTTCATTGCTTCCACAGTAGACTCCAAAACAACGATCTTTTCACGTGCAACCTTCAATTCCTCATTTCTTAATAGCATCTCGTCTATTAATTTTAACTCATTATCGTAAAGAGTAACTATCTCCTGTCTAACCTGTTTACCAATCTCATCTATCTCCTTACGACTTTCCTCCAACTTCTGTCGTATCTCCTTTCGGTCGGTAGCCAGATCTTCGATTCCATATTCCATGCTGTCGATTCGTTCTAGAGGTAACTCATCTTGATGGCCCAGAGCAATCTCTATTTGCTCTTCCTGCCTTTCCAATCGAGTCAGCAGAGTGGATATGGTAGGAGGTCGCTCCTGAGCTGCCTGCGAACTCTCTCCTATTTCGAAGACTCTCGGCGGGGTCGAAATATTAGGCGTAGGTGATCGCGGTAACATACGGTATCGAGCAACGATAGCTCTAGCCTCCTCGCTAAGCTCGAAAGGTATCGATAGAGGATAGAAATCAGAAGAAGATATAGGGTCGGAAAATACGTGGGAAGGTAATATATAAGGATGTGGGGGTAGTGATGATGCTGCAGATGTAGGTACCGGTTGCGTCCTGATCCGAGCAGTTCTCCGAACTCCTTCGCGAACCTGCACATGTGGATCATCTGGAGGCGGTATAACATCAGGCATTGCAACATCTTCTGACGGCTCCTCGGATGGATCTGATTCCGTATCATGCCCAAATACAGTCTCAGGTACGATAGAAACATCCTCGGATAAATCTGATACAGTCGTTTGTCTAGGTGTAATGTCCGGAACTACCATGACATTTTCGGTGTCTGAATCCGACATAAGGGTAATAATATGGGTAGGGGAAACCATAACTTTGTAACCATCCGAATAACATAAATATCTCACTAGTAAGTAAATAAAATGCTTACATATAAATAATACCTTAGTGAGGCTGTGGCACGGAGGACTTTCGGAATAATTATTTTGAAAAACGGCTATAGTCCAATGTTTAAAAACATTTGGTTCTCTATAACCATGAGCTCTGATGCCAATCTTTAACACCCCCATTTTCGAGAATCGCAGCGGAATATAGGTTTGGGGTGTTACTTCAAGGTTCACAGTCATGAGTATAGAAAACGACTCGAAAAAGAGACGTTTTAATAAAAATTGCTATCATTCATTTATTTATCAGAGTACATAAGTTAGGTCCCCAGGGGGAAGTTTTATGAAAATAAAGATAAAATACATTATTCATTTGAATGATAACAAAGTGGACATCCTGGTTGAGAAAAGAAAGCCCACAGCCACTCCGTACCGAACCACGCCTTTAGTCACCTGAGATAACATGCTTAAAAAGTCAACACAAAGGTTGAGTGAATCCATAGTGTTTTAAGTTATAGTAAGTTTTCAACACAAGTTTAGAGAGAAATCAGATGTACTGCAGTGTAAAGTATATAAAATGCACTAAGCCTCATGGCACGCAAAACGTTAACTGGTTATCTCCGTAGTAATGAGCTACGGGATATAAATTACCACATAATTAAATGTAAGTAACCTTGCCCCCGAGTAGGAGATTGCCAGTCTCTTTATTAAAGTCAAATAAAATGCATTTAGTCACGTTACGACAACCAAAGGGGCTGTCAAACCCAATAGATCTATACATTATATTCGCGCTCACCCGAAAGTGATTAGAGGTCCATGATTAGGGGTCTTTTTGGCAAAGCAAACTTAGGCAATTATGAATCAGGAAAGTAGAAAATTACTTGTGTTCGGTTTGTAGCATGTATCTCCCCACGAGTTTTAGAAAACATAGTAAAGAGTAAAAAGTGGAACTATGAACTCACCTGAGTAGTCTTGAACAAAATATAAAAGCTAAATGAAGTGGATAAACGTCTCCGGCACGCTACCTGGGTTGGTTGGTCAAGTTTCTCAGTAATAGTTTCTTAATATATAAGTTTTTATTATTCGTTTCGTATTATTTAATTTTAAGACAACATGAAGTTTCTCCAAAAGTTATAAGATTTTATCTTATTTCTTATATGTAAGTTTTGGTTCCGTCCGTTCGTTAAAAGGACACTTCGTTAATTAATTATGACTCAAAAAGTATTTTAGGTTTAAAACTGCTAAAATAAAAATAATAAGAATAATAATAATATTAATAATATTAAAATAATAATAATATTAAATTATGTTAAAGTTTTTATTATATTTACGTTTTACACCCTAAAGTATCTAGGGTTTACAACTTTTACCCTTAGACTTTAAGAAAATGACAACTTTTACCCTTTATCTTTTATAAATTGACACTTTATACCTTTAAGTTTCAAAATGGTCAGTTTTTACCCCTTAGGGATTTCTGGTTCGCAAAACAGGTCCAAACTACCAAAGTTACTAGAGCTTTGGCAGAAATGGTCCTTGGGACTTCTACTCGAATTCACACGACATCCTTAACTCAAAAACATTTTATTCTTAACGATTTAAGCCATGACTTTTTACAAAACCTTTTCTAAAGTATTTATAAATGTTTTAAAAGTATTCTTGTAAAACCTTGCAGCTTGATTCGAACCCACGACTAAGAAAATCAAAACAGAAACCATGCGACCCATGTTTTACTCGACAGAAAAATAGCCAACTTATCATGTCTCGTTCTCTCTCGTTATTCAATGAAATTTCATGATTCTTTTTCCTACTTTTAGACCTTTTAAAATACTTTAAGTATGTCGAATATTAGAATTTTTGAAACACGTTTGCTAGGGTAAATCGAAGCCCAAAGCAGCAGACCTGCTGTTGGGTCGTCTGAAGTGAAAAAGAAAAGAAAACTTTGATTTTTCTAAATTCGATTGTTAGACCCAATATTTTTATGATATAATCTGTTATTATAACATGTTTTAAGTATTCTTAAACTACTTTTACTATCCTAGATCTATTGGGAACTTATTTCAAAAATATATATATACATGTTATACGATAGAACAAAAGTTAAACAAAAGTGTGTTTTAGTTACTTATGGGTTATGACACTTATTAAGACCTATCCTAGACTTCATTTAAACATAAAATAGATATGTGGAAGTAAGTAAAAAGGGCTAGGACTTACCTTGCTTGAAAAGGGTCGACTAGGGTGATTTTGAGTGAAATGGGATTCGAACTTCCTCCTCACTAGACCTAGCTTGTTTCCTACTGCTTCTCTAAACTAATTTGAACATATGAGGGACTAAGGGATCATTGGTGTGAAGGGTAGAGGCTGTTTGTGGTGATTCATGGGGTTGGTGATGGTTTAGGGCTCCAAGGGTGGTTGCTATTTATAGAAGGTCAAGTTAGGGTTTCATGGAGCTTCTAGGGCTGCCATGGGAATGTGTGAGGCGATGTGTGAGGGGGGGAAGTGAGTAGGGTGATGTGTAAGGCTTATGTTCATACACCTAAGGTTTATCTAGAAGAGGGGCTATGTGTACCTTCTCTTCTCCATCCAAATGGTTCACTTAGGGTTTAAGTATTCTAGATACTAGTTAGTTTAGGGTTAGATTTGAACTAAGTAGCCTAACTAGTTAGTTTAGGTTTGATTTCATGCTTAGGAGGGTTGTACCTATGCTTTGTTAACTTGTAAACTAGGGTTTTGGGTAGTGTTAGGGTTTCCTAGGTTTAGGGTAAGTTAGAAATGAAATTTGAATTTAATTAACCTAATTTTGTACTTATCGAATTGTATTATTTAGGAGAAAAATAGTTTTTGTGCTTTAGGTAGTTGTACTCTAGGCTAAGAAGACTTGTACTTATGTAAGAAAATTTAGAAAAATGTATTTTTAATTATTTCCTAATTTTCTATAATTTTTATGTAATTTTTATTACAAGTAAATGAGTTTTTATAGTTTTGTGCATAAAAGAGTTGTACCTTATGTTTATGAAGTTGTACATATATAAAAAAAAAATTATTTTTATAATTTATTATGTAAAAATATTACTTAAAATGTATTTTAAATAATCATTTTTAATGTTTTTATTAGGTTTTTATGTTTATTTAGATTTCATGCTTAAAGGACTTGTACCTTGACTTAAAATACTTGTACATAATATTTTCATAAAAATATTAACTAGGGTTTGCAAATAAAATAATAGTTTTTGAGAAATTAGGGTTTTATCGGAGTTTTGGTGAAATTAGGGTTTCTATGCTTTAGTAACTTGTACATTACCTAGGTGACTTATACTTTGGTAATTCTAGAGTTTTGTTAACTATATTTGGTATTGTAGTGGTTTAAAGTCTTATAGAAACTATATCGGGTAATAAGGTTCTAGTTAAACTAATACGTTAACGAATTAACATAAAGTGGTAAATGGTAATTTGTAATATTACTATAGTTGGCACAGAAAAGTAATTAATCACATAGTGGGTCAAGGTTAGGTCGCGTGTGGATACGTTTATCAATAGATGTGAGTTACGTCACATGAGATAGTGGTTACGCTCAGGCAAGTAAAATAAAAAAAATTATATGTGAAAAATGGTTAAATGTAATGTTACCAGATGAGAATTTTCGCAGTGGTTACACCAAATCATGTTAAAATAACATGTAACAACTCAACAAACAAAAATTTTGTCCAAGAGATCATAAAATACACCATCTCCATCAAACAACCTTTAAATCTAAAACACGAAATTAAAACATTTCACTTGCCTTTGTTAGGAGTTGTGTAAGACATGTCATCTTCTTAACCAACTTTCAAAGCATGATTAATTGAGTCATATTAGGCCTTTTATAAGCAAAACAAGATAACAACATCTTTGCTATACCTTGATAGGCAAATATAGGAATTTAAATTCTTCTAACATGAGAATGACTACTGGAGAACCTATCGCACTAGAAATTCAATTTGACCTAACGGTTGGATTGCTTCCAGGAGAGAAGTTGGGTTCGTGTATAACCCGTAAAAATGGTCGTGTTTAGCCTTAATTGAGCACCACTAGTGATAGTCTCATACTCATTCTCTAACTTGAAAAATTTTCATTCCTACATTTGACTAGATATAGTTTACATTGATGAACTCTATCTCCCGTTAGGATCTCATTTTGAACAAGTAGTAACTAGGATCTTCCTTAGCAAACCTAGATTACTTGCATCCCAAATACGTGTTTCAAAATGATAACATGTTCTAGTATGATATGGTTAAATGTCTTCATGATCTTAAATGCTAAATGATTATCATGTTTTACATGATGCTTGCATTTATTCCTTATGTGCATCTTACATGATTTACTTGTAAAGTTTGCACCCACACTATGTCCTTTTGACACATTATGAATTAGGTATGCCCATCACTATGAATCCTTAAAAGTCATAGAGTCATACACTAGTGTCAAAACCCATAAGTTAGAGTAGTCGCTATGTTGTCCTAATTCCCTAGTTATCACTTTGCCTTCTTCCAAGTTATACACCCTTTTGTCATGGGAAGGTTAGATACAATCCTAGTAGAACTCGGAGTAGGATTGACAACTTAAATATTTCATCTGAAATATTCAAGTAAGTTTAACTTGCGATCGCAATTGTTAAATGTCATATCCGAAACATCATATTCAAGCCTTTTAACAACATATGTTAAAACGCTCATCCAAAAGCTAAAAGCTAACATCTACCCTCGGGTGACAAAGGACTCACGAGTTACTATATAAGTGATTAGTAGTTCCTTTCTTCCTTGTGTGATACACATCTTTAGATCCCAAACCTTGTTGCGAATCAGCACCATAGGCCTAGCTTTATGTCTTTCAAAACCCCATGAAACACTCACGTGCGAAGCACATCAAACTCCGTAAATCAACCAAACCTCTCAACCGAGAATCCCCTAACCATCTCCGTCTAGGTCTAGGAATGATGGAACATATTCCATAAATCTTATGACTATTTAAATATTTCACTGGAAATATTGAAGTCATCTCGTGTGTCTCGTCTCATGACTCTTTAAATATTTCACTGGAAATATTGAGTCATTCTTCACATCACTCTAATGACTACCTATGTATTTCCTCGGAAATATAAAAGTCATCTATTCTTGTCCAGTACCGTTCGAGGAACTTATTGGGTATAAGTTCTCTCCTCGTGTCGAAAAGTCTCACTAAATCAGCGAGATTTATTCGTAAAATCCTTTTAAACTCCAACGACAACTTAAATATTTCATCCGAAATATTTAAAGTGTATTTAATTTGCAAAATGCAATTAAATGTCATTTCTCGTTCTCGATCAACATTCATCGAATCCCGTTGGATTCATTCATAAAAGAATTTATTTGGTATAAATTCTTTTAATCTAAAGTCCAGAAAAATCACAACATATGTGAAATTTCTTTGTCAAAAATCCTGCTTTCAATTCTCACCAACGCCGTCAAAACCCACTCTATGTAGTCTTGAACCCAAAACCGTCTCCTATCAGAATAGATTGTATCTATCATCTGATTCCATAGCCTTTTCCCTTACATTTCGGCATGGTACTAAACACTACCAATGCTTCCGCATCCCACTAACCTTCCACACACCTCAAGCAAAGAACCGCTAGGATAAGTTGAGATAACCCCACTAGAACCTTGTCACCAACCTCACAACTCTGAAGATATTATCTTCTTAACCCTTAGGATATCTCCTAGTAATCACATGCCTCATCATAGCATAATGATTGAGAAGAGCTACGTAACTTCAAAGGTGAAGTTTATTGTATGCTATCCACCACTAGTCATGACGTTACTAAGCTCATCGCTTCCGTCAACGTCTGTTCTCCTCTTTAGTTCTTCTTTTTACATCTTGTCCGGATGGTCATAGATTAAGGGGGAGCGAAAACACACTCATATAGTCTTTCACCAAACACTCTCAAGAACACACAAATGTGGTTCTTATTCCCTAGGAAACTTCCCTTTAGTGGTACCGTGCCTATGTTTGACGAATTTTCACTGTTCCCTCCAGATCCCTGCATCCCTAACCTCAAACCTGCAAAATTTGCAAACTCACATACACCCTAGGACTCCCTCACTATACCATAGGACACTACCACCAACTTTAGTTCGAATCCCACAACTCTTGCCTATATAAGGCCTCACCATTGCAAGCTTATCTTGCATCTCACCTTCAAACCTCACATTAACATCATCATCACACTCAACCCTTATAGCTACACTTCACTCTTGACAGTGATAGTTAGTCTAAGAACCTTAACCCATAGATCATCACAATCAAACCTTACAACCTTCAACTCATCGATCATCATACCCACACCTTACAACCTTCAACCTTTATATCAATCCCACTCAAACCTTTATCTACACTTCACTCTTGACAGTGATAGTTAGTCTAAGAACCTTCAACCCATAGATCATCACACTCAAACCTATAACCCTCAACTCATCACACTCAAACCTTACAACTACTCCTCACTTTGGATAAGTGACAGTTAGTTCAACAACCTTCAATCCTCACAAACACACGAAACCCTTCATGCACCAAATTATCTCTAACACACAACTAGGATCATCCAACCTAGAAACCTAGAACTTCGTTACCTTAACCCCGTTAGAGATATCCACCAACAATCCTATTAGGATCACATACACCTTTTCTTTTTCCTTTTGAAATATATCATGCATCTCATTGTCAGTGCAAACGATATATTAACCTAAACCATCCTTTCCCACCTTTCCTCAAAGGGCAAAACCAACATCACCAACACATCATCCTTATCACCATCACCATCACCACAACCTTTAGCTCTCACACTAACCTTGTCACCTACATCACCTTTTGAACTTGGCACTAACACATCATCCTTATCACTATCACCATCACCACAACCACTAATGGGTCATCCCATTATTTATCCCCTACAACCACATAACCCAAGTTGTCCTTGTTGTCACCACAACCAACACTCTCCCACCTTATGGAATCATTTAGGTATAACCTCTATCGAGTCTACTTTATGGCATGACTTGTCATAATAGTAATCATCAACAAACCATCCTTAACACCAATCATCTTAGGTAGATGACTATTTTGTTCAAAAGGTTTGTTAGAACTTTCCTTCCCAATGACAACTTGGAAGAAGTCATTTAGTGCGTCAGTCAATGAACGAATCTCGTTCTTGATTAGTGTGATTGAGTGAACAATTACACCTTAGGTTTTTGGTCGGGTTGTGACACTTACGTGTTAACATAGTTTAACCCATGCATGTCTTGCTATGTGTATTCTATCCCTATAAAGTTGCTCCTATACTGTTATATATTATGCTGCACGAAGCTAACCCTTGATGTAGGAAAAGCCTTTGTGAGAATTTGATCCATGGATCCGCTAGATACTAAGGTAAATAAACAAGGGGATTAAGTCACCATAGGGGAGCATTGAGCTAGGGGGAGCTCGGGAGTATTTGAATACATAGCATGGAGTCGTCTTCACAAGTGATGATAGAAGGCTTCACTGGGATGATGCAAACTCGCCTTTCTGGAGAAAGGAATGTAGTTCAATAAGGGGGAGTAGGGAATGAATCCAAGGGAGCGCTCGAGGCAACTACCTTTTTGATTCGACAAAAGGGGGAGAAGGGGAGTGTAAACAGGTAACTTTTACATTTTACTATGTGTTACGGTTTATATATTTGTCATCATCAAAAAGGGGAGATTGCTAGTGCAAATATTACGATATTTAAACTAAACGGTTTCTTCGGTTTTAATGATGACAAACATGTAACTTGTAATACATCACGTAAAATGTGCAAGTTACTTGTAAACATAAAACGTCAATGCATACTTACATCAACACCTCCCGACGTCTCAAGTATGCTTCAAAGAAGACGTAGATTTCCATCCCGACATAAATCACTCAAGGTATGGACAAACAAATCTACTACTTGACAAATGATCAAAGGATTATATTTTTCTAAACTTCACATTTTTAATGTGACAAAACATTTTTTCAAAAATATATTTTACAAATTATTTTTGAATTAAAAAGAAATATTTTATTTTGAAAAATAAATTTGAAAACTCCCAACAGCCTTTTTTCCCCCCAAAAAATGTCCCAACTTTCCCAAATAAACCTTCCCCACTAAAGACAAGAAAGGGAGCGTCCACGGCACCGTTAAGTATGGACGGCTCCACTAAATTTAGTGGAGCCGTAGGGTATTTAGTTGAGCCGTGAGTCTGTAACGGTCAAATTTTCCCTTGCCTATAGATAGTGGACCATTCCACACTTCCAACTTGATTTTTCCAGTCACTTTTCTCTGGTCTAATCCCTCTTCACTTAGAATACTTTCTTTGATCATTTGGAGAGTCTTAGGTTGTTTAAGAGTGATCCAATCATCCACTCAAGTGATCCTCTTCATTCCTCTTGATTAGCAAGAGAAGAACACAAAGTATCCTAGATACAAAGTGTTGTCGTCCCTCTTGATTAGCAAGAGAAGAACACAAAGTATCCAAGTAGATACAAAGTGTTGTCATCCCTCTTGATTAGCAAGAGAAGAACACAAAGTATCCAAGTAGATACAAAGTGTTATCATTCCTCTTCATTTGCAAGAGAAGAACTCAAGGTATCCAAGAAGATACAAGAGTTGGAGTTGTTAGGTCTTGTAACATTTGTTACACTCTTGTTGTATCATAGCATACATCAAGCTTATCTTTCTTGTGTGTGAGTGAGAGTGAAGATCATGTGTGATCTTATAGAGATAGTGAAGATCTCTTGAAGCCATTGGGCTTTTGTAATTGATCATGTGGATCAAGGGTAGATCGGGTAGATCGTGGTAGATTGGTGCTAGCTAAGATTAGCACTCGACATCTAGCTTAGTGTCGGAAAACAAGTTAAGCGACGTGTACGGTTTTCTCCGCCTGAAGGGAGTTTGTTGATTAGTGAAGTAACTCTCGAGTTGGGTACTCGGGGAGTGGAGTAGGGCGAAGAGGAGCTTCGTGACCGAACCACTATAAATCACCGTGTCCGGTTTGCGCCTTCTAACTTATCTCTTTACTTTCATTTTATTCTTTATTGCTTTATACTTATATTTGCATGAAGATTATGCTTGTGTGACTAGTTGCTTATGTTATGTTGATAAAGTATGTGTCATGGTTAGATAGTGCTTATGTTATAGTTTACTACATTCATCTCTAGATGTTAAATGACCATAGTTGACACTTTTCATATGAAGTCACACTTGATCGGGTGTTTGATACGAAAAGTTTTAAGATTTTAAATGGAAACGTATTCACCCCCTCTACAGTTTCCACAAAAATGCCGGATCTACACGCATTTCACCACTCGATCAGAAAAAATGAAATCTCCGATGAAAAGGATGAAGGAAACAACAGTCAACAATCCAATTTCAGGCATACCGAAACCCTAGAATGCATATATAATGATATTCACTGTTTATTGAGATTATATTGAAGATATTAGGATTTTAGATTGAATAATTGATGTTTATGAAAGTTATAGTGATTTTGTGAAGAATAACGTGACTAGAAATTTGGTTTTCAGAGTTAACAAACACATTAGAAGCATTTATTGAAGAAGTTATATGCGGCTAAGACGCCTTCAGCTTTGCCGAAGGCTTCGACTGCGACTAAGCCACAGAAGACCACATGTGAAATGATGTTATTTTGTATCACAGATGATACTTAATATTCTAGTGAAGCCGAAGGCGTCTTCTGTGGCTAAACAACAGCCAAAGGCATCGGCTGCGGATAAGCCACAGAAGATGCCTTCGGCTTCTGTGTTAGGCTAAGCTAATACTTAATATGCTAGTGAAATAACACATGTGACATGATGTTATTTTGTATCACAGGTGATACTTAAAATTCTAGTGAAGCCAAAAGCGTCTTCTGTGCTTAAGCAACAAAAGATGCCATCGGCTTCGCCGAAGGCGTCGGCTGTGACTAAGCCACAGAAGACGCCTTCGGCTTCTACATTAGCCTAAGGTGATAATTAATATCACATGTGACATGATGTTATTTTGAATCATATTAAGTATCACCTGTGATGTATAACTTTCACAGGTGATACTTAATATAATACTTAATATACTAGTGAAATATCAAATGTGATAAGTTATATATCACAAGTGATATTCTAAGTATCACATGTCATATGCTGAGTATCATGTGTGATATGTTTGGGACTTATATCTTTTATGTGTTTTAAATATGCAGATGATAAATGCACATCCACATCAGGACAAAAACCTGTTGTAGAACAAAAGAGGGGAAGAGTAAAGCAGTTATTCAGATCTAAAGTTAAAAAAAAACATAATGAAGAAAAGAGAAAAGGCTGAAAATAAGAAGGAGAAGGATATGAAGGAGAAGTAGATAGAGAAAGCTAAAAAACTAGCCTAAAAAAAGAAAATTTGAAAGTGATGAAGAAGAAAATTCTGAGGAGGATATTGTCAAGAATAAACATAAATAATGAAAAAAGAAAAAGGAAAGAAGGGAAAAAAAGCAAAAAAAGATATGATGTATCCTACCTGCAAAATCAGAACATCACCTAGAGCTCTGTATGAAGCAATGGTTGGCTTATCATATGCTAGAAAAAAGTGCTTGAACAACATCGGTTTTGAGAGATTCATCAACTTCCCTGTAGTTGAACTTCCGGGTGCTTTAGTGTACCATGTGATACAAAGTTTCCATCCACCAATCATGGAACTAAGATCGGAAAAAGGATCTATAAAGGCAACAAGGCAAAAAATAATCGATATGCTAGGTGTCCCAATGTGAAGGAAGAAATTACAAGACCTAGATGAAAGAGAACCTAATGATGCTTTCATACAAGAATGGAAAAATCAATACTCTCATCTAGCAAAAATCACAGCACCAGCGATATCCTTGGAGATATCAAACACCTTTGATGCTGATTTCACCTTTATAATTAACTTCCTAACTTTGTTTGCAAGCACGATGGGACAATTGACAATGGTGGAAAGGTGCTGCCGACGGTGCTGATGCATGTGAAAGAAGAAGATGATATAAAGGATATTGACTGGTGTGGTTACGTACTGGAAAGCTTACAGATAAGTAAGCAAAACTGGCATAATGTGAAGTTGGGCTCAGGCTACTACTATGGGCCGATTACCTTCTTATGTGTAAGTTATTTTAAATGTTTCTATAAATTAGTTATAAGTGATTCAATATCATACAAATATTATAATCTAACACGAATTTATTTTTTGTAAAAAAAAGCTGCTATACTTGGATTCAACCAATTTTCCAAGCTTTCCAGTAATCCGTCACCGTTCGGCAATAAGAAGCTGGAACACTCAAGCAATGAAGAAGAGGATTTTGATGGAAACAAAACAAAACTGCTTGGGAAAGCTGGAACACCATCCAGAGTTTGATCCTGAGGAAGAACAAGTTGGTTTGGATTTATACAAGGGAGCTGATGTTTACAATGAGCCATTGCTTCCCAAAAGACCAGAAACAAAAGAGGTTAGTTTTAATTTTTTTCAATTATTGATAGTATATCACCAGTGATAAATGTTATGATTTTTTTGAGTTTTTGGTAGTATATCACATGTGATAAAACATATGTGATGATGATAACTAATATTACATATAACACAAGTCATATGTATCACAGGTGATATAACTTATACTGATAACTAATATTACATATAATTTTACATGTCATATGTATCACATGTGATAGATTAAAAAACTAATCCAACTTGCTCGTTTTACAGGAGTTTTACGCAAAAATTAAAGAGAAATTTGAAACAATTTCAAAAGAAAAAGAAGAGTTGGATGAGACAATCAAAGATGGTATGCAGAAGTTCAAGGATGACAAAACAATGAACATGTTATGTAAGAAATACAAAACAATGTTCAATGTTGTAGATTTTAATCTAGATGAAGAAGAAGAGAATGATGATAACAACAACAATGATGGTAGTGATGTTGGCAACAATGATCTCAATGGTGATGAGAAAGATGAGAAAGATGATGATGATGGCAATGATGAGAAGGACACAGAAACTAGCAACAAAGAAAATGAGAATGTAAAACATAGTGAAAGTGAACAAGAAAATGATGATGGCAATGGTGAGATTGAAACAGAAAAAAGTGCAAGTGAACAAGAAAACAATAATGACAAAGGCGACGAAAGTGAAACGGAAACTGGTAGTGATGATGATGAAGCTGTGAATGATATGGAAACTATGAATGATGATAAAGTTGTGAATGAAGAAAAAAATGAAGCTGTGAATAGTGATGATGATGAAGCTGTAAATGATGATACGGAAACTGGTAGTGATGATGATACGGAAACTGGTAGTGATAACGATGAAGCTGAGAATGAAGAAAAAAATGGAAGGGGTGATGATGATTACATTGAGGAAATAAATGTGGTTCAAAAAAGAATTCTAGTTTCACCGTATATGAACCAGAAAACTGACTTAAAAAATCCAATAAAGCTAGATGAAATTATGGTTACAGATGCTTTATTTTCAATGGAAGGAGATCCATTGTAAGTCTGCTTTATCTAATTAAACAATCATATGGGAATTTGTTAACAATATATCTAATTATGGTCTATCTTTTTTGTATAGCGAATTTGTGTTTCAAACTGAATGGGCATGGGAGGCAGCAACGATCAGAGATAACATGCAAACGCTAGCACCACAACTAAAAGTGGAAGCTAGTGTAATTGACAGCTTTGCAGTAGTTTTAAACTATGAAGAAACGATCAACAACTATGGACCAAAGATGAAACAATTTTTTCATACTGGAATACTGGTAAGTACCTAAAAAATTAGAACTTAATTACTAAAATCTTAATTTGTTTCTTATAAAATATGTTGATTTATAAAAACAGACAGGTCAAATAGTGCAAGCAAAAAAGGAAGATGAAGAAAAGCAATATAATGATTTTTGTTCAAACTTAAAACCTGTGTTTAAAAGCAATGAAGATGATGAATCAATGCATCAAGCAGAATTGGTAAGAACTTATTTTAATTATTATGAGTCTAATTTTTGTTTGTATCACAGATGATACTTAATATTCTAGTGAAGTATCACATGTGATATGTTAAGTATCGCATGTGATACGTTTTATTTGTATTAAAATGACTCTAATTTTTTATTACAATTAATACAGGCATTCTTTCCAATAATTGCACACGAACATTACTATCTAGTTGTTTTCAATCTCTTCAAAGGAAGTTCTGTCATCATTGACAACTCTAATTCAGGGCAGACAAACGAAAGCAAATACTCGAAGGAATGCGATGTTCTCGTAAGTAATTAAAGATTATACTTAAATTGTGATGCGTGCTTAAATTATTATGCATGCTGCTTAAATAAGTTGTCTTTAATAAATTCATTTTTCTATTTTGTGTAGAAAAAACTATTTTCAAGATATTTGCAATCCCACAAACACAAAAAGGCTTCTCAGATAGAAAAATCAACGACAAGAGTGATGAAGCTTAAGTGGGAGACCAAAAAGAATGTTGTTGATTGCGGAGTCTTTGTGATGATGCACATGGAACAGTACAACGGAGAAAATGAGAAAAATTGGAAACTGGAGTTTCCAACAGAAGGAAGAGAACAAGAGAATGCAATAACAAGAATCAGAATCAAGTATGCCACCAAGATTTTAATGCTTGAAATGAATATTCAAAGAGAAAATATCAGCAACGAGACACATAAATTTGTAGAGAGATTCCCAGACAATAAATTGAAGGCAAAGATGATAAGAGAAGCGATAAAGAAAAGGAAGGCTGAACAGGAAGCAGATCATGTTAAAAGTCCGATATGATGAAAGATTGTGTAGTTTATGTTTCTGAATATTAATTTTTGTATATAAACTTGTACTATCGTAGTTTATGTTTCTGAAATTGTGTAGACAATTAAGTTAGGTTTAAGAATTAGATATTGAAAAAGCCATTTTTTAGTACTGCTGGGCCACGAAATGTGATGGACAGTGTCCGAGTTTGGGGTTACCTAAGAATGATGGCGCTCTATTAGGTCCCGAAACACATTCCCGGGTGCCGGAGATTGTATTTTGTATGGCTTTATGGTTAAACTAGATGTTCGGCATTACACAGATGAATATAATCAGAATTTAAATATAAGCTGAATATAAGCTCCTTTTGTATATTAGCAATATTATTTTGTATGTATCACAGGTGATACCTTATATTTTTTTTGTATCAAAGGTGATACCTAATACCTTAGTCAAAACAGTTTAAAGCTTTATCACAGTTTAATGTATCATAGACGATAAATATCAAAGTATTCCATAAAATAAAATTAAAAAAAAGTGAAAAAAAAACTTTTTGTGTGTGTCTTTCGATATCACAAATTGACAAATAAGAGTACCAAGTACTTTCAAGAAACAATGCTTGTAAGCTCCATTGAATAACAGTACGAATCAATGTGTGATTTTGAATGTATCACAAGTGATACCTAATAAATTATTTTGTATCACAAGTGATACCTAATAAATTATTTTGTATCACAGGTGATACCTAATATGTTATTTTGTACAAAAGATGATTCCTTATAATGTAAGGAAGGTATCTACAGTTTACCAACAAATTTACGAATAAAATAATAAAATGACAATTAATATTTAATATATAAAATAAATTCTATGTATCACATGTGATACAAAAATAACTTATTAGTTATCAGCTGTGATACAAACAAAATCACACACTCATAATATATAAAAGAAGCATATATTTACTTCACCCAAAAGTATTTTCAAATTCTGATTACATTCATCTGTGTAATGCCTAACACCTAGTTTAACCATAAAGCCATAACAAAATAGAGTACAATCTCTGGCACCTGGGAATGTGGTTCGGGACCTAATAGAGCACCATCATTCTTAGGTAACCCCAAACTCGGACACTGTCCATCATATTTCGTGGCCTAGCAGTACTACAAAATGGCTTTTGCAATATCTAATTCTTAAACCTACCTTAAATGTCTACACTATTTCATAAACATAAACTACAACAGTACAAGTTTCTATAGAAAAATTAAATGTTAAACTAATAACCATTTGATCCAAGCTTTAGGGCTTCTTCTTCTGCAATCTTTCTTTTTATAGCCTCCTGAACAAATTTCTCTACTTCTTCTTCATCTGGATTTTCGGCTGCAAATTTCAAGGCATAGTCAGACATCATCTTTTGCATCTCATTTACTTCATGGAGCATCATCTTTGCTGCATACTTTGTTCTCAGGCTGTTTATCTGCATTCGATGGCTTCTGTTTGTTTCTTTGAGCATGCCTGTTTCCCATTTTGCTCCACTCTTACCTTCATAATGCTCCATATGCAACATCATGTACAAACCACAATCTATCTTTTCTTTTTTTGTTTTCCAACTCATATTTAAGATTGTTGGTTTTTTTTTTCTAATTCATAAATTCATCTCCTTTTGGATGTAGATATGTAGACAAATGCCTTGCAAAAACAGACATCTGAAAATTAAATTACAAAGTGTCAACTATAGGCTAGTATCACAAGTGATACTCTGAATATCACCAGTGATATTCTAAATATCACAAGTGATATTGTAATTATATTTGTCCAAAATAAATTATATATGAAGTCTTCAGAATAGTCTTTCTTACCACAAGATCATAGTTTTCTTGGTACTTTCCTTCAAACGTCCCATCTGAATCACTGTTATCTATTATCACAGACGTTCCTTTAAGGATGTTGAAAACTATTAGGTAGTAATGTCCATGTGCTATAATTGGGAAGAAAACCTGTTGTCATGAAATTATAAAAATGATGTAAGTATTAAAATACTAGACTAAGTTCATTGATTAATTTATAGAAGTCATATGATATACCAGGTTAACATCATCAAATTGAAGCTTCCTTATATCATCTTCCATGTGAATTACAATCATCTTTGCAAACTCATCATATTGTTTATCTATTATATCTTCTTTGGAAAGCATGCGTTCTCGATTATCTTGTATTACTCCCGGCAGCTGCTTGATAATTGAAAACAAGTTAAATTAAGTTAATACATAAATGCATTCAATTATAGTACATTATTTTAAATTAAATTTATCTCACCATCATTGATGTATAAAAGTAATGCCTTTTCATCTCTTTCTCTAATTCTCATTCTTCATAATTTAGGATTGAAGCAAATGTGTCAATCACAGGAGTTTCAACTTTCAATCCTGGTGCTAGTGATTGGACATTCATTCTCATCAATCCTACACATTGGTCGTTGAAAACTTGCTCTCTGTTTTTGAAAATATCACAGGTGATAAGTATAATAAACTTCAGATATTATATATTCTTTGATATATCACAGGTGATACAACTCATTTCTTTCGTTTGTTATAAAGAACATCTGAGGTATCACCTGTGATATATTCAATTAAAGTTCATAAAAAATTAAAAGTTAATCTTACACTTCGTCTCCTTGCATACAGAAGATGCTTCTTGCCAAGAGTATTTCATCCTCTGTTAGCTCTGCTGTTGTGCTGACCTTTTGGTTTATATACGGTGATTGCAAGCATCGAGATTCTTTTTCTTCATCATTTGACTCTTATTTTTTGCATGGTTTTGAGTCTACTACAGGGCTATCAAATCCTAGATCAAAGCTTGGCTGTGATCCTGGTGTGAACTCAAAATTATGCTCCCTACTTTTACAACAAGATGAACTTGCTTGTTCCTTTTGTTTTTCTTGTTGACAAGAAGCATCTGCTTGTTCCGTTTCTTTTTCTTCTACCTTTTCCTGATTCCCAAATGTTTGCGTTTCAGCTAAAACTTCAAGAAATTCTTCATCGGTTAAATCTTCAAGCGGTTTGGCTTGTTTTCGTTGAATTTCTCTCAATTCTTTCATAAATTCATCATCAGTTTTATCAATTAGTTCCCGAAAGATAGATAAATCATCATCAAGTTTCATTTGATCTTGAATTTTTTCATCTTCATTCATTTTTTCATCTACAATTTTTTGACTTGTTACCTTTTTTGTTTCAACTTTTTTTCCTTTATAATTATTTGCACCTTCATCCTTGTTTCTACTGCTGACCTCATTGTTTTCCATAGCTACATCATTTTTGTTACTACTACCCTCATTCTCATCATTTCCCATCACTTGTGCACCTTTATCTTTATCAGAGTTTGATTTTGCATTATTTTCATTTGTGGCATCTTGTTTGTCAGCTTCATCATCATCAACTATCATAGATTCTCCATTTTCTTCTCCATGTTCTCTATTTTGATGTCCACATTCTGTCTTTTCATTGTTATCATCTTCATTGTTATCATTGTTATGATTAGATTCACCATTGTTATCATCTTCATCATCACTTGTTACAAAATTATCTTCATCATCACTTGTAACAAATTTGATAGAACTTGATTCTGTTGATGAATAATAGCAAGGACTTTTTCGTTGGAAATTATCATTAACATTTCTGAAAATCTGCTTTAATCTCTCTCTATATTGAATAAGCCTTTGATCATTTCCAAACTTTAATAGACTTTCTTTGATTGTTTCTTCAAACAATTCTTTCTCACTCAAAATATCTTCAATTTTATCTTCCAACATTTGATAAATTTCCTGTAATTGAATTTAAATTTGAAGAAATCATCAGTTACACTCTAAACACAAAAATAATATAATATCACTAGTGATATCATACACTCACCTCCTTTTGAGCAGTTTTTTCTTGTTCATTTAGGGCTCCTATAATGTTGACCATCCCAAAAAAATTTATGTAATCTAGTTCCAGAGTCTCTCTACTTTTCAACAAGTTTGCATTCCAACTTTTGAAAGCTGGTAATCTTCTCGGAACACTCATTCCATCAAACTTTGTATATTGTAAATATGCAAGCTGTTTCAACAACCATTTATCATATTATATTAAAAAACATTATCAAGTATGTATAAATCACAGGTGATACTTCATATGGTCTTTTTAACAAATGAAAATAATTAATAGTATCACCTGTGATACTTCATATATCACATGTGATACTTCATATGGTCTTTTTTCTAACATTTAAAAAATATATGTATGTATATTTTCACAATCATAAACTTGTTATGCTAAAAAATAAAAAATAAAAAAAAAATCAGGAGATACCATCAAGAATGTTACTGGGCCGTAATAGACAACCTCTGTCCTATTCCTTTTTCTGGTTTCCCAATCGTTTTTTGACAATCTTGCACATTCATACACATATCTGCATCAATCTATCTCTCTAACATCATCTTCTTCAAAAACATTTTTCAATACAGTCGTTTTTACAACACAGTTGCTATTACATGCTCCAAAGGTATTTGCGACTAGCATCAAAAAGTTCATTCTGAACATGAAATATGTGTTTATTGTTTTTGTTATCTGTCTTGATATAGCATTTATTGTCAACTTGCTTTCATCTTTGAACTGATTTTTCCATTCTTCCTCAAATAAATCATTCTTTTCCCTTTGTTCTACATTTCTTTCTAAACTCCTTGACCCATTTGGTAACCCAAGAACTTCTTTCACCGTGTGTGGAGATATTTGTAAATTATCATTTGGAAGCCGAAGGTTCATTGTTTCTACGTCCAGACTGTCTACTACAAAAAAAGCCAGCCTTGTTGGTACTTCATTAATCGGAAAATCAATCAACTCACCAAACCCCATTTGTCTTATAACTTTCTTTCTTTCTTTGCTTAATCCATGCATTGCATCAAAAAAGGGACTAACCGTTGCCCTCGACCTCAACGTCGTGTACATCTGTTACTTCTCTTTTACGTTTTTATGGATCCCTTCATTTTCTTCTTCATCAGAATTACGCTCACCATCTTTTTCACCCATTTCAGATTCTTTTCCATCAATCACAGTTTCATCTAGTTTTCTTTTTCCTTTTGATGTTTCACTCTTCTTGTCTTCAACTTCTTTCTCTTTAGATTTTCCAGCTTCTTCTGTCTTTGCATTAGCCTCTTTTTCAGCCTGTGGCATAATGTAAAGAAGGTTATAGGACATTACCAATTAGTTTATCACCAGTGATATTTATTGTATCACCAGTGATATTTATTAATAATAATTCTTTTTTACATTTAACTAACCTGTTCTTTACGTTTTTCACCTGCTTCTTTCTTGTTTGCTGCTTTCTTTTCAGCTTTTTCTAATTTTTCCGCCTCTAACCGTTGTTCCTTCATCAACATTTTTATTTTCTTTTTTTTTCCAACTTTCTTTTTTGTGTTGCTAATAGTGGATGCAAATGACGAAAAGGTTTTTTCTTACATCCTAATCTTGGTAACTGTTTTCTTCTTTTTGGATTTGTTACCTCTATTTTATGCGCTGCATTTTCAACACATTTCCATTAAACTACAATGCACTTCAAGTAAATTGGTAACTTAACTTTCTAAAATGTACAACATAAGGGCTCATATCAACAGTCAGTTCTTCAACAAAACTCTAATAAACAACATAACCTATTGTCTACAACACATTCAATAATCAGCTAATTATATCTAGATTTTTTAAATACGGAAACAACTAATAAAACAACTAATTAAATAGTCAAAAGCATCGTACCTTCATTTCGAGAGTCAATAGGTTCATTTTGAATCGTTTTTTTGTGGATCTGCTTGTACACTTGATGATTCTTGCATTTTTGTGTTATTTTTATGATTTTTAACGGTTAAAAACGGGTAGTTTTGATTGTTTTATGGTAGCTTTTTTAATGGTAGTAAGAGAGAGAAAATGGTTTTTTGGATAAAGAGAATTTTTTGATAGTGAAAGGTCGAGGGTGGAGTTGGTGGAGTAACTTTGCTGAATTGACAAAAGTGTCCATCAGTTTTTTTTTTTTAATATTAAAATGTAACTTTTTAATCCATCGACTTTTATCAAAGTTTTTTTGACAAAGACTTGTCAAAGGAAACCAAGGACTCCAATCAATTTAACACTTAATTAAAAATGAGCCTAAAAATTAAGCTGATAAACATACTACTAATACATTTTTTTTTTTTTGGCTAAATACGTGTTGTTACACTAACCCAATAAAGAAAAATAATTTGAACTTAATGAGCAACCCAAAAAGTTTACATAAACTGTAGTTACCTACATACATTATAAGGTATCACCTGTGATACAAAATAATATATTTGGTATTACCTGTGATACATTCAAAATCACACATTCGTTACTACTGCTAGTTGATTTTAAAGATGTTCAATGAAACTTACTATTGTTGGTTATCTTGGTTACTGCTCCTACTTACATTATTAGTAGTGTTTCTTGTTGAAAAGAGTTTGTGATATCACACACAAGAATAATTTTATGTTTTTTTTTTTGGTTTATTTGGTCTTAAAAGGTGAAAGGCTTTTTTTTTTTTTGTCTAAATACATGTTGTTACACTAGCCCAATAAAGAAAAAAATAATTTGGGCTTAATGAGCAGCCCAAAAATTTAAATACACTGTAATTAACTACATACATTAAGAGGTATCACCTGTGATACAAAATAATATATTAGGTATCACCTGTGATATCACACACAAGGATATAACCTGTTTTGGCTAAGTAATTAAGTATCACATGTGATACAAAAGAAACATATAAGTTATCACCTGTGATACAAAAAGACATATTTGTTATCACGTGTCATACATACAAAAATCACACACTGGAAATATATAAAAGAAGCTTATATTCAGTTTACCCAAAAGCTACTTTCAAATTCAGATTAAATTCATCAGTTTAATGCCTAGAAGTTAGTTTAAGCATAAAGCCATAACAAGACAGAGTACAATCTCTGGCACCCGGGAATGTGGTTCGGGACCTAATAGAGCGCCATCATTCTTAGGTAACCCAAACTTGGACACTGTCCGTCACATTCCGTGGCCCAGCAGTACTACCTAACGGCTTTTGCAATATCTAACTCTTAAAATTAGTTTAAACATCTACACTGTTCCAGAAAAATAAGAATACTTGAACATAAACATAAATTGTCTTGAAGAAACATTATATTCATCTAATGGAACTTGTTTTCTTCAGCTATCTTTCTCTCAATAGCTTCTTCAACCATGATTTTCATCTTTTCTTTGTCTTGTTATCTCTCAGCAAACTCCATAGCTTTCTCTGACATGAATACACGTTTCTCGTTCACCTCATGCAAAAGGATCTTGGCAGCATACCTCATCCTCATTTTTTTCATCTGTTCCTTATATCTTGCAATTTTTTTTCATCAAGAATGTTAATCTTCCATTTCAATCCTATCTCACCTTGAAACATCTCCATATGCATCAACGTGTATATGCCACAGTCAATCTTGTTACCTTTAGTTCTCCATTTCATCTTTGGAACTTTTGCTGGAACCTCTTTCATTAGTTGGTTAACACATGGGTGGCCAACACTCATCAAATATTGTAGAAACACTGCTTTCTGCAAATTGACAAAAAATTAAAGAGATATTACTTACTACAATCTATATATAATGATATTAGTATGCATATAAAATATAAGTATACAAATACACTTCAGTTAAAGAATTTCTTACCACAAATTCAAAGACAGCTTTGTATTTGCCTTCATAATCTGCAGAAGATATATTGTTGTCCAGTATAACAGCATTACCTTTCTCAAGGTTGAAAACAATGACATAGTAATGATCATGAGCAATTATCGGGAAGAATGCAAGGTTTACATTTCTCAATTTCTTATTGCATTCGTCCTTTTTCATCATTTTAGCAAACTTGTTATACACTTGTATGTCTTTGCTAGGCTTCATAACCTCTGGTAGCTTTTTTATCACAAGAGTTAATTTAAAATCAATTAATAGATACTCTAACTATACACCTATTTTTGAAATTTAAATATACTTACCATTGCACCTGTTTTGAAGTAGTATCTTCTCTTCCCTTTCGCATCTTTATTGTTACTTTCTTCATAATTCAAAACTGATACAAATGCATCAATTACATGATTTTCTATTTCCAATCCAGTTGCAATTGACTGCATTGATATTCTTGCTACAATTGTTTCCATCCCATCATTGAATACCTGCTCTCTGTGTTTAGTATCACAGGTGATAAATATAAGTTTCTTAAGTATGCATAATATATCAGTGGCGATAAATATCATAAATTTAATAGAAACAACAAATATTTGAACTTACATGATGTCTCCTTCCATTGAGAATAAGCTGCTTGCCAACACGGTTTCATGTTCTGTTAAGGGTTCCACCGTACTAACCATTTTGTTATTATATGGTGACTTCAAATATATTGATGGTTTCATTTTCCTTTTCCCTTCAACAACATCCTTCTCAGCTTCGAATGGTATTTGTTGTATTTTTGGGCTTTGAAATTCTGTGATTTTATCCTTTCCTATTGTTTGTTTTTCATCTCTTTGTTTTTTGGCAGAAACTTCTTTTTCAGCCTGTATTGAAAGCAAATTAAAATGGAAATAAAGAGAAATAAGTTGATAAATATGTTGACATAAATAAATGCCTAAAAACATTACCAATATTTATTCATATCTCTATGTTTTGATGATCACAAAATGTAAACTCATTAAAACATAAACTTATTAATTAAACAAGTATTTAGTTGTAAATGTTCACTTCTACAACTAAAATCACTTAAGGTATGAATGAACTAATGCTTAATGCATTATATGATCAAAGGAACATTTTCTTAAAAACTAGATTTTTATAAAAACTGGTATTAAATAAAAATGTTTAATCTTTTATAAAAATATAAATTCAAATTTTTAGCCAAAATCAGTTAAAAATGTTCCAGAAAAACCTTCCCCACAAAAGGACAAATCTGGGCAAAGTTCAGTAGGGGCGGCCCCCTTAATTATACTAGGCGGCCCCCTTAAAATTAAGGGGACCGCCCCCTATTTAAGGGGGCCGGCCACGCTCCTCTAGCTTCCAGCTGTCCAGATTTTTCCCTATAAATACCAGCCCTCTCCTGGATTTTTAAGCACCTTTTGCACACTAAAACTTTCTGTTTTAAATCCTTGTATAATCCTTTCAAAATCCTTTGATCATATCATCTTAAGTATTGGTTTCTAAGTGATCCAAGCTTAATACATTCAAGTGCAAAAGAAGAATACTCCTTCAACAACCAAAGAAGAAGTATTGCAACTTAGCTATCTAAGTTGTTTGTGTCATCATAAATTTGTATATATATTGTGTAGTTGTTAGATTGTTGTGTGTATAAATGTTTAGAATAGATTAGTGTGTTAGTAGTGAAGGTGTGTAGTCAAGGTGTGTAATAAGTATAGATGTGAAGAAGTAGAAGTGTACATAGGTTGTACTAGGTTGTGAAGTTGTGAAGAAAGTGTGAAGAAGGCGTGAAGAAGGTGTGAAGAAGTCGTGAAGAATTCGTGAAGAAGAAGGTGTGCTCAAGTAGTGTTTAAGTTGTGAAGGTGTGATTAAGTTGTGTATAAGTCGTGAGATTGGTTCTAGCTACGATTAGAACTCGACATCTAGCTTTGTTTCGTTAAGACGGTGTAAGCTTAAGTCGTGTACGGTTTTCTCCACCATAAGGGAGCTTGTTGACATAGTGTTGTGAACTCTCGAGTTAGGTGCTCGGGGAGTGGAGTAGGGCAAGGAAGGTGACCTTGTAGCCGAACCACTATAAATCTCTTGTCTCCCGGTTAGATCTTTCCAACTTTATCTTTCATTTCATTTTATTTCCTTACTTACATTGCTTGTTTATAACTGCATATATTTGTTCATATTGTTCACAAGTTGAGTTCACATAAATTCAAATCTAAGTTTTAAAAGTAAATGAAAGCTTTCATAATAAAAATTAAAAAGACGTAAAACTATTCAACCCCCCCTTCTAGTTTTCCACAATTGGTATCAAGAGCCACGTCAAACAAGATTTTTAAAATTAACTGTATTTTAAAACTTGTAACGATCTATGGAATCTGTAAAATATTTAGAAGGGCAATCTATGCAAAGACCACCACTATTTGAACGTGATGGATTTTTATATTGGAAAAATAGATTCGAAACTTATGTGAAATCAAAAGATCTTGATCTTTGGCATATTATTACCCATGGTGATTTTCCCCCTATTCAAAATAATCCTATAACTAAAAGAGATGAAATTGTACCTTTTGAAAAACAAAATGATGATTTAAAAATAAAACTAGCAAAAAATAATGAGGCTAAAATGGTTATTTATAATGCACTACCACGTAAAGAATATGAACGAATTTTTATGTGTCAAACCGCAAAAGAAATTTGGGAATCTCTTTTAATCACTCACCAAGGTAATAGTCAAGTCAAAGACAATAAAATTGATCTTCTTGTTCAACAATATGAACAATTTACAATTCCTGAAGAGGAATCTATTGATAATGCATTTGCTAAATTTAACACTATCATCACAAGTTTAAAAGCACTTGATGAGACTTTTTCTAGCAAAAATTGTGTAAGGAAATTTCTTAGGGCATTGCATCCAAAATAGCGGGCGAAGGTCACGGCTATTAAAGAATCGAAGAACTTGATGACGCTATCGCTTGATGAACTTATTGGCAACTTGAAGGTCCATGAAGAAATCATAAAGAGAGACTTTGAGACGGTCAAGAGCAAGAAATATCAAATGAAAATTGTTGCGCTAAAAGTCAAAAAGGAGGTTAGTGATGATGATGATTCAAGCGACGATAGTGAAGACGAAGAGTATGCAATGGCCGTGAGAGAATTCAAGAAATTTTTCAAGAGAAGAGGAAGATTCACAATACAACCACGAGATGAAAGAAGATCGCTTCAAAGAAATAGGAATGATAACTACGCCAAAAGAAAGTGCTTTAGATGTGGAAGTCAAAACCATCTCATTGGCGAATGTCCGAAGCCACCGGGTTATGATTACCAAAGTGCCTTTGTTGGTGCAACATGGAGTGATAGCGACAAAGACGAAGCGGACAAGGCAAAGGATGAAAAATGTCTTGTAGCTCAAGCCACCGATGAAATATGTCTAGGAATTAACTTGGAGCCCGACGAATGGATTAAAGATAGCGGATGCTCGAAGCACATGACGGGGAATCGCAAGCTATTCTCCTCCTACAAGGCATACAATGGAGGTAACGTTATTTTCGGTAGTGATTTTCGTGGTAAAATCATTGGCAAAGGTACGATTTCTCAAGACTCTCTAACTATTGAAAATGTTGAACATGTAGATAATTTAACATATAACTTGCTTAGTATAGGACAAATATGGATAATAAGTGTAGAGTTACCTTTACTGATAGAGATAGCGAAATAGTTAAGGACGGAAAGGTCATAGGTAGAGGAATTAGGAAAGGTGGTGTATATGTCATGAAATTAGGTAATAAGCCGGAAGATAAAATATGTTTAGCTACCTTAGATGAAAACTCCACTCTGTGGCATAGGAGATTAGGACACGCCAATATGCAACAAATACAATCCCTAGCCTCTAAGGAATTAGTTAGAAATTTGCCAAATCTAAGATATGATCAACATTTTTGTGATGCATGTAAAATAGGAAAACAAGCGCATGCTAGTCATAAAGCTAAGAACATAGTCTCCACTACTAGATGCCTAGAATTATTACACATGGACTTATTTGGTCCATCCGCCGTGCGGAGTTACGAAGGTAATCGTTATACCTTGGTAATTGTAGACGATTATTCACGATACACGTGGACTAGATTTTTAAGTGATAAAACTGAAGCCTTTGATAAGTTTGAAATATTTAGTAAAATGATTCAAAACAAATTAGGATGTTCTATAGTATCCATTAGGACGGACCATGGTCGGGAATTTAATAACGAAGTGCAGTTCAGAAAGTATTGTGATTTAAATGTGATATCTCACAATTTCTCCGCTCCTCCCACTCGACAATCAAATGGGGTAGTAGAAAGAAAGAATAGGACACTACAAAAAATGAGTAGAACAATACTAAATGAACAATCTATTCCACACAAATTTTGGTGTCACGCCGTAGATACTTCAACATATATAATAAATAGAGTCTCAATTAGGCAAATTTTAGGAAAAACCCCATACGAATTATTTAGAGGTAGAAAACCTAATCTAAATTACTTTAGGGTATTCGGGAGCAAATGTTTTGTTCTCAATACAAAAGATTACCTTACTAAGTTTGATCCTAAGTCGTACGAAGGAATCTTTCTAGGGTATTCGCAAAATAGTAAAGCATACATAATACTTAATAAACACACTATGAAAGTAGAAGAGTCCTTAAATGTAACATTTGATGAAACTCCACCACCACCTAAGACATTGCCCCTAGAAGATGATGACCTAGTTGAAGAAGAAGCTATTGAGGTTAGTAAAACTAAACCCCTAGGTGATGATGATATAACACTAGGTGAAAATGAAATAGTAAATATTAAGGAATCTAAATCACACCCATTAGATAATATAATAGGAAACCTAAATCAAAGAACCCTTAGATCACAAGCTCAAGATAAAAATAACTTCTTTTGTTTCCTATCAACTATAGAACCTAAAAATATAAATGAGGCATTAAAAGATGAAAGTTGGGTTATGGCTATGCAAGAAGAACTAAATCAATTTAAGACTAATGACGTTTGGGAACTAGTCCCAAATCCCATGAACATGACCATCATAGGAACTAAGTGGGTTTATAGAAATAAGTTAGATGAAAATGGAATAGTTACTAGGAACAAAGCTAGGTTAGTAGCTCAAGGTTATAATCAACAAGAAGGAATTGATTATGACGAAACTTATGCCCCCGTAGCTAGGTTAGAATCTATAAGAATACTACTTGCCTATGCATGCGCCCTAGACTTTAATTTATTTTAAATGGACGTGAAAAGTGCATTCCTTAACGGTTTTATCAATGAGGAGGTATACGTGGCACAACCTCCAGGATTCATTGACTTCGCAAAACCTAATTATGTTTATAAACTCAAGAAAGCCTTATATGGACTCAAACAAGCTCCCAAGGCTTGGTATGATCGATTAAAGGCTTTTCTTATTAAGCATGATTATTCCATGCGAATGGTAGATAACACTCTTTTCACGAAAAAGAAGAGCCCAAATCTCATCATTGTTCAAATATATGTCGACGACATTATATTTGGATCGACTTGTCAGGATATGTGTGATGAATTCGCCAAAATCATGCATGATGAGTTTGAGATGAGCATGATGGGTGAACTAAACTTCTTTCTAGGATTACAAATAAAACAATTAGAAGATGGAATATTTTTTAATCAATCTAAGTACATTAGGGAGATGCTTAAGAAATTTGGATTAGAAGACACTAAGCCTATGAAAACACCAATGTCCACAGAAATAAAACTCACTAGAGATGAAGAAGGAGAACCTGTAGAAAACACTAAGTATAGAGGAATGATAGGTAGTTTACCATATCTAACAGCAAGTAGACCGGATATCATGTTTAGTGTCTGCCTTTGTGCCCGTTTTCAAGAGGATCCTAAAACCTCTCAACTAGAAGCGGTTAAGCGTATCTTCCGATACATTAAAGGCACTATACACTTGGGATTATGGTATCCCAAGGGATCCGGCATAGAAACTATCGTCTATGCGGATTCGGATCATGCGGGAGACTACATAGATAGAAAAAGCACTAGCGGTATTTGTACGTTTATGGGATGTTGCCTAACATCTTGGTTTTCGAAGAAGCAAACCGCTCTTGCTATTTCTACTACAGAAGCCGAATATGTAAGCGCTGGAAAGGCATGTCAATAAGCACTTTGGATGAAACAAGCTCTCGTAGATTATGGCATTAGGTTAGATAATTTCCCAATTATGTGTGATAATAAAGGTGCTATAGATTTAAGTAAGAATACCGTACAACACTCTAGGACTAAGCATATAGAAATACGTCACCACTTCCCACGCGATAATGTTCAAAAAGGGAACATATCAATAGAAAAGGTTGCGTCGGAAGATAATGTAGCAGACATATTCACTAAACCCCTTAAGCGAGAATTATTTAACCACTTACGTTTAGGCCTGGGAATGATGGAACAAATTGACTGAATTTTCTGCAGTTTTGGTAAAATCGTAATCACCAGATGGGCGGCCCCCCTAATTCACAAAGGCGGCCCCCTTAATTTTAAGGGGACTGCCCACCCAATTAAGGGGACCAGCCATCTGACAGAGAAATTTTTTTTCTTCTTTCTTTCTTTCTTCTGAGTCTAGGAATCTGTTTTGCACAAAATTAAAGATTGAGAAATTTCTTTCTTTTGCATAAATATTTTTAAAAACCCAATCTATTTTATTAAACTCATTCTCACATCTAGGAAAACACATGAAAACTATTTTCATTACATTGTTGAATAATGCCAAAAATATTTTTACATTCATGCATGAAATCACACATGAGTTGTCAAAATATATAATCCAATATATATCTTTGACATTCATAAATTGAGAAAAATTTAATTAAGGAGACCTTGGATTGTTTCTTAGGAAAATTTTACATTTATAAGTCAAAACAATCACATCTCCACATTTGTTGCATATAGGCACACACTAGACCAAAACTGCTAATCACTCATTCACATTTGTTCCATCACCAATTTCTTTAGTTTGTAATGCCTTTGCCCCTTTAGCTTTGCCTTAGATGATTAATTGCCTTAATTCTCCTCATTACTAGATATAATATATTGCTTGCTTATGTGTTTATTTTATGTACCATGCATGCTTAATATGTTTATCTATTGCCTAAAAGAGTGGGACTTGCCTAAAAACAAAAGCTCAAAACATAGCCTTTCCTACCTATTTTTGCAGAAAAAACTCGTTTCTGGAACCCAGGATGGTACCAGATGGGCGGCCCCCTTAATTATTAAGGGGACCGCCCACAATTAAGGGGACCGGCCATCTGCTGAACGGGTTCACAGAATCTTTTTCTGCTTTTTAGCCCATTTTACCCCACACTTCCCTAAAATCACAAACACATTTTGTCCCCATCATCCAAACACCTTTATCCATCCTTAAACAACCTTAAACCTCCACTATAAATAATCCCTTCCATCACCATTTTTCACTCACACCATCATGTCTTCTCCAATCAAACCAAAACCAAAAAACCTCAAAGCTAGCAAGGATGACCATTAAACCCACTTGGAAAAGAAGACCTAGCCCTCACAACACATCCATCACAAATGGTATGTCTAGACATCCAACATCTCCACTTTTACCCACACCCAAATACTCTCCAAGACTTCAACCTCATCCCATTGAACCATTTCACAAACCCTATCATGTTGGCCAAACCTCCACATTCACTCCAAACTACACCTCAAAACCTCAATCCAACTACCATGAAACCTTCAAAAATCCCCACTTTGGTCAATCATCAAACTTTACCTCAAACCAAACACCTCAATTCCACCCATTTCCACTAAATGACCAAAACCACATCCCCATGGAAAGGCAATCTTTCCATGAAGACCTAGTTTTTCAAGATCTTAATGATCTCCTTGCTATGCACCTTGCACAATGCAACAAGGGCCAACCTCCATCCTCACCTTATTCAAATTGTTTACCCCACTCACTCAATTTGGATCAAGCCACAAACCATACCCACTATTGCCCTTGTTGCATTTTCCTCCAAAAACAAATCCTCCACTTGAGTGAAGATATCTCTTGGATTGAATATCTACTCACTCGTCCTCATCCAATTCCACCCCTAAACCGATACAACATCCCTAGATCCACTTCATCCGTTCTATTTCCATCAAACAACTAAGCCCTTTTCCCATGCATTCCGCCCCAAAATAAAAATCCTCACCCTTTTGTGTCGCAAGCAAGTCCAATCGCTCTCCTAGGCAATATTAGGACAATTTGTATTTTTCTTTATGTTGTAATAGCTTTGCTTCAAGTAATTTATGTGATGTAACATTGACTCATGTGTTATGCATAGTCATTTTAATTGAATGAATTAGTTATTTGTTCTAAATATTTTTTTCTATATATATGTCTTGTTCTCCTAACTTGTTTTTGCAGCCAAGATTTCCATAGCTCGTCTCCTTAGTGCCCTCAAACGAGGGGGAGTAAACATCAAGGGGGAGTTTTCGTCCCGATATTTTTCACGTCAAAATTTATCGGCTTAACCTTTTTGATTCTACAAAAAGGGGGAGAAGTGAATGTAAACTCACCAAATACTTGTCCAAAAATAAACTTTTTGGTTTAATGAGTTTAGGTTTTGTAATCATCAAAAAGGGGGAGATTGTTGACATAAATAAATGCCTAAAAACATTAACAATATTTATTCATATCTCTATGTTTTGATGATCACAAAATGTAAACTCATTAAAACATAAACTTATTAATTAAACAAGTATTTAGTTGTAAATGTTCACTTCTACAACTAAAATCACTTAAGGTATGAATGAACTAATACTTAATGTATTATATGATCAAAGGAGCATTTTCTTAAAAATTAGATTTTTATAAAAACATCAAAAACATTTTATATATTTTTGAAAAACATTTTTGGTATTAAATAAAAATGTTTAATCTTTTATAAAAATATACATTCAAATTTTTAGCCAAAATCAGTTAAAAATGTTCCAGAAAAACCTTTCCCACAAAAGGACAAATCTGGGCAACGTTCAGTAGGGGCGGCCCCCTTAATTATACTAGGCGGCCCCCTTAAAATTAAGGGAACCGCCCCCTATTTAAGGGGGCCGGCCACGCTCCTCTAGCTTCCAGCTGTCTAGATTTTTCCCTATAAATACCAGCCTTCTCCTGGATTTTTACTCACCTTTTGCACATCAAAACTTTCTGTTTTAAACTCTTGTATAATCCTTTCAAAATCCTTTGATCATATCATCTTAAGTATTGGTTTCTAAGTGATCCAAGCTTAATACATTCAAGTGCAAAAGAAGAATACTCCTTCAACAACCAAAGAAGAAGTATTGCAACTTAGCTATCTAAGTTGTTTGTGCCATCATAAATTTGTATATATATTGTGTAGTTGTTAGATTGTTGTGTGTATAAATGTTTAGAATAGATTAGTGTGTTAGTAGTGAAGGTGTGTAGTCAAGGGTGTTAATAAGTATAGGTGTGAAGAAGTAGAAGTGTACATAGGTTGTACTAGGTTGTGAAGTTGTGAAGAAAGTGTGAAGAAGGCGTGAAGAAGGTGTGAAGAAGTCGTGAAGAAGTCATGAAGAAGAAGGTGTGCTCAAGTAGTGTTTAAGTTATGAAGGTGTGATTAAGTTGTGTATAAGTGGTGAGATTGGTTCTAGCTACGATTAGAACTCGACATCTAGCTTTGTGTCATTAAGACGGTGTAAGCTTAAGTCGTGTACGGTTTTCTCCGCCATAAGGGAGCTTGTTGACATAGTGTTGTGAACTCTCAAGTTAGGTGCTCGGGGAGTGGAGTAGGGCAAGGAAGGTGACCTTGTAGCCGAACCACTATAAATCTCTTGTCTCCCGGTTAGATCTTTCCAACTTTATCTTTCATTTCATTTTATTTCCTTACTTACATTACTTGTTTATAATTGCATATATTTGTTCATATTCTTCACAAGTTGAGTTCACATAAATTCGAATCTAAGTTTTAAAAGTAAACTAAAGTTTTCATAATAAAAATTAAAAAGACGTAAAACTATTCAACCCCCCCTTCTAGTTTTCCACAAATAAGTTGATAAATATATTGCAATTCATGTTAACAAATATATTACAGATGATAACTGATATATATCAAAGGTCATACCTAATATGTTATTTTGTATCACAGGTGATACTTAATATTCTAATGAAAATTAACTAACCTTTTCTTTTGCTTTTTTTCATTAAGCTCCTTTACAGCTGCTTTTCTTTTCTCAGCTGCTTTCTTTTCAGCCTCTTGCTTAGCAGCTTCTTTTTGTTTTGCAGCCTCTTTCTCAGCAGCTTCTTCCGCAGCCTATTTTATTAAAGAATTAAAAACTATTAGATTGTATCATTTGAGATATTACCATTTGTCATATTACTATTTTTGTTTTATTACCTTTTGTTCCTTCAATTTTGCTCTTATTTCATCTTGTCTTCTTTTTTCAGCAGCTTCTTTTTGTTGTTTGATAACTTGTAACCTTTTTTCTTTTGCTGCATTTTCTTTTGCAGCAGATTCTGCTTCTTTATCTTTTTCATTTTGTTCCTTTTCTTTTTTGGCAACTTCAGATGCAGGCTCTTTTGCTTCCTCATATGTTTCTATTTCATTTTTCTCTTTCACAGATTCTACTTCTTGAGCCTGTTTTTTCAATTAAAAAAAATAAAAAAATTAAATACATATAAGCACTTTATCACATATTATATAAGCATTTTATCACTTGTGATATAACTATTTTAAAATCACTAATATCTTACCTTTTCAGCATGCTGTTTCTTCTTTAGTTCTTCGTTTTCTTGTTCTTCATCCAACTTTTCTCCTTCCTTGTTGCTTGCTTCTTTTTTACCTTTATCTCCTCCATCATCATTTCCTACATCATCATCATTTCCTCCATCATCATCATTTCCATCATCATCATCTTCTCCATCACTAACCTCTTCATCATCATCACTTCCATTACTTCTTTTACTAGTTCCTGTCTCATCATCCACCACTCTCCCAAATTCATTGGTTTTCATTCCTAATCTGAATTCAGCATTGTATCTTTCAAAAAACATCCTAATTGTTTCATCCCCTGGGTATATCTCCATGCTAACTTTGATACTAGTTTCTAATTCTCTTTTCTGTCTTAAAACTCTATCAAAGTTTTCTTCAATTGTATCATATACCATCTGTTTTTTTTTTTTTTTTTTTTTTTTTTTTTTTTTATTTAAAGCATTTAAAACTACTGATATTAATTAATCTTTTAATTTATCAATAGTGATATCTAACTTGTCTTTGCTTTTGAATTTCTTTTTCTTGATCGTCATCATCTTCTTCGATGACTATCACAGACCCCAACTCTTCTCTACTCATTTCCATGATCTGCCTTTCCTCCAACAACTTTGTGTTCCAGTTCTTAATGGCTGGCCATTTGCGTGGCACAATCATTTGTTCAAACTTTGTGTAATGCAAGTAAATGAGTTGTTTACAAAAAAAAAGAAACTTTTATTAAATGAATAAAAATCAAATTAGATATATTAGTTATCAGTATAAGTACTCATTATCAAAGGAGATATACTACCTAAAATTGAATAGAACCACTACAACTATTTTTATTTGTATTATATCACCTGTGATACATATGACCTGTGTTATACCTTAACAAGTGCTCATTTAAAATGACATGTGTTATACAAATACAACTGTTCATAATAACCAATATTATACTACCAAAAATCAAATAAGATAACTACAACTGTTTTATCAAAAGTGATTTTATAACAAAAACTGAATTATCGCTGGTGATACTATAAATAACATTTCATAGAAAAGATATTTTTAAAGTAAATTGTTACTTACAGTGAATGTCAAATGAGGTCCATAGTACCAATTTTCATTTGTTCTGTCATCCCGGTGTTCCTTGCTACCTTTTATGCATTCCCAAATGAATGTGCACCAATCTATGTTGGGTATGTCTTCAGCTGATTGTACATTTTGTAGCACATGATACTTCAACATAGAAGAATTATCACACTTCCCCAAGCAGTTACCAAACAGCATCAAGTAATTCAAATCAAACAAGAAGTCTGTTCCTTTTGTCGATTGAATTATACTAGACAATGTTGATGTTGTTCTTTTCCTTCTATTGGTTGGAAGCTGTGCCATAAATTTGCAGTAGAGTGTGCTTTCTTTCAACCGTTGTCTCTCAGCATAGAATGGTTTAGGCCCCATTGGTATTCCCAAAACTTCTCTTATCCTTTTTGGAGTTATTTTGATAACCCCACCATTTGGCAATGTGATTTCCATTGTTTCCACATCCAAATGCGTTAAAATGAAGTATGGTAGTTTTGAAGAGACTCTTGTGAATGGGAAATCAAGTAATGTTCCAAAGCCCATTTGTCTTACTCTTTCCCTTCTCACTGGGCTCAGATTATGTGAAACATCATAAAATGGTTGTACAGTCGTCTTGGCTCTCAACGACTTGAACCTATTTCCTCTTTCTTCATCCTCTTCATCTTCAATTTTTCCCCCTTATCCTTTAACTTCTTTTCCTCAACAACAGTTTCATCATCATCTGTTTCATCCTCCTTCTTCTTTTTATGAACTTTCTTCTTAACAACCTTCTTCTTTTTTTCATCTTCTTTTTTTTCTCTTTTTCAAACCTTTTTCTTTTTCCAACAACAGTTGCTTCTATCTGTTCATTTTTCTTTACATTTTCCTTATTGTTTTTCTTTTTCTCTTTTATATTCTCTTCTAATCATTGCTTCTTCGCAGCACTTCTTGTTATAGCACTTGGTGATTCTTTTGCCGTTCTTTTCTTCTTTTCATCCTTCTGCACACATCCTTTTATCTTCTTTCCAGAAGCCTCTTTTTCTTCATTCGCTCCTTTTCCCTCCTTAACATCCTTCTTCTTTTTTGCAACAGTCTTTTTTCTTCGTCGCACAAATGATGGTTCATACACATTTGTTTGATCCTGTGAAACAATAACTATCGCTGTTTCTGGTGATAACAAAGGTATGCCATCAACTGTTGTTGGTGTTGATGTTGGTGTTCTTTCAGGTGTTGTTTGCGCAGGTGGTGGTTGACTTAATGGTGCAATGTATCTTGCCGGAATAAAAGAGGATATTTCAGGTATTGTTTTTTCTAATATTGTCTCGTGAGAGAATCTTTTTACATTTGTCTTTGTGAATTTTGTGGGTGATGTTTGTGTTGACGGTGTTGATGGGTTCACACTTGTTGGTGTTGACGAGGGTGTTGATGTTTGAGTTGTATCTGTTTTTTTTCTTTTTTATGATGCTCTTTTTAATTTTCTTTTCTTTGCCTTGTTTTTTTGTTCTGTATTTTAAACCTGCAAAAAACAAATCCCAATTAAGTTTTTATGAATATCATATATGATAAATAAATAGACATTCTACTACATGTGTATGTATCACTGGTGATATATCACAGTTATGATAAATGTTTTTTCATATCAGTTAATTCTTCTAAAGCAGAAAAAAACGTATATGTTACAACAAACCTTTGATTTTATCAATCTCTGGAGATGATTTCAAAAATTCACTTGTCTTCAGAACTGCATATACAATTTTTTTTTAGATAGTTACACAATGTATGCAATTTTTATATGTAAAGATTTATTAACATAAACTAACCATCTAAAGCTTCATCCAGTTCCTCATGGCTATCTGCCTCTCCTTTATTTTCAAAAAAGCAAAAATTTAATCTCTCATGTTAAACAAAAAAATATAAACTAAAAATCACATCACATATACAAGTTATCAGTACAAGTCCTCATTATCTCAAGTGATATATCATAGGTGATACTTATCAGTTCAATTGCTCATCATCACAGATGTAATATCACAGATGATATATTATCAAAAATACAATAAGATACCTACAACTGTTATATCACATGTGATATACTACTTATCAGTTCAAGTGCTCATCAAAACTCAAACAAAAACACAACATTCATCACAATAAGATTCTACCAAACACTGAACAAAAACACAACATTCATCACAATCTCTCATTCAACAAATAAAACTCAAACAAGTACATAATCATCACATGCATCACAGTATCACATCAAAAATCAACAAAAAAATACACAAAAAAAATTCAAATGTAGCAATAAAATTCATAAATAAGTACAAAATCACTAGAAATACAATTAAAAACAACTAATTAATTAGTCGAAACCAAGGTACCTTCATCTCTAGACTGAATAGCTTCATTTTGAATCTTTTTTTTTTTTTTTGGATCTGCTTGTGCACTAGATGATCCTTCCATTTTTGTGTTATTTTATGATTTTAACGGTTAAAAACAGTTAGATTTGATTGTTTTTTAGTAGGTTTTTTAATGGTGGTTAGAGAGAGAATGACTTTTTGGATACATAATGTTTGTTGAAAATGAAAGGTCGAACGTGGGGTTGGTGGGGTTGGTGGGGTAAGTTTCCTAAATCGGCAAAAGTGGTCCCTCCATTTTTTTAAGATCAAAAGGGTTTTTTTTTTTTTTTTTTTTTTTTTTTTTTTTTTTTTTTTTTTTTAAATCACCCCTTGGCTTTTTTGAAACTTTTTTGACGCATACTAGTAAAAGGAAAACTAGGACTCAAATGAATTTGACACTTAATTAAAAATGAGCCTAAAAATTAAGCTGATAAACAAACTACTAATACTTGTGATATTATTAGTTTAACTGGTTTATGTATAGACTTTTTTATGTTTTTATATCACTTGTGATATTATTAATTTAATTGGTTTATGTATAGAATTTTAAGCTTGTTTTTTTGGCTAAAAACTTGTTGTTACACTAACCTAATAAAGAAAAATAAATTGGGCTTAATGAACAGTCCAAACAGTTTGAATAAACTGTAGTTACCTACATAAATTATGAGATATCACCTGTTAAACAAAATAATATATTAGGTATCACATGTGATACAAAATAATATATTAGGTATCACATGTGATACAAAATAATATATTAGGTATCACATGTGATAAAAAATTATATATAGTTATCACTTGGTCATATATAAAGAAGTTTATATTCATATTACCCAAATAGTACCAACATACGACATAACCGACCTTACATACGAAAATGTAACAAACAATCTAAACATAGTAAAATAGAACCAACATTGTTTTTAAACTGCTTTAAGGAAATACTTGACTACGCTCCAACGTAAACTGCATCAATTTCTAAACTGCACTAGAAACATGAATTGCGTCTTGTTCATCTTTCTTCTTCTTGATGTTGTCTTTAATCATCTGTTCTTTTTTTCCTTGTCTGTGTTTTCTCTTGCAAACTGGTGTGCATGTTCAATCATTGTTTCTCTATGCATGTTTATATCATGCATCAACATTTTTGTTGTGTATTTAACTCTCATCTTGATCAGCTCCATTGTTTGGCCTTCTACTTCAGTTGGGAAACCCAACATCTATTTTGAGGTTGCTTCTCCATTGTAATTTTCCATATGCATCATCACGAAAACGCCACAATCAACCACGTTATTCTTAGTCCCCCACTTTAACTTCATGATGGTAGTCTACTTTTTCATCACATTTGACGCTCTTGGATGCTTGTATCGCTCCAAGTGTTATGAAAACAGCTTTTTCTATATAAACAAAAATTTTAAATTGATGTTATTACTTCTTATTAAATGAAATATAACTTAGGAAATCAAATGTGATGTTTCAAATTTCATTACTTACCAAAAGATCACACACATCCTTGTACTTTGAATCATAAGTTTGACCAGAATTTGAGTTGTCAATGATGACTGATGTTCCTTTTAAGATACTGAATACTACCAGGTAATAGTGCTGATGAGCAATGATCGGAAAGAATGCCTATTTAAAAAAAATTGAATTTTAGTTCTATAGAAAAGATAACAAATCAATTATCGATAATGTTTGAAATAATAGATTACCTGTTGGTCTACGATTTGTATGGATCACTAAGTAGCCTTGGAATACTTAGTGGATTACTTGGATAAATCCAAATAATCTAAGTGAGAAACTCTGGACAATTGTTAATGTTAATGCGGAATTTTAACAAGAACAATGTGTGTAAACTAACTTCGTATATATTACTTTGAATGATCACTAACACAAAACCACAAAGACTCTTGATCAAAAACCGTTACTAGCTAACATCCTTAGAGTTCCTTTTATACTTGAAGGAAACTCTAGGTTACAGAAAACGTGTGAAAATATATTATCTATCTTCTAAAAAGACAACTAACACGACTATATCTTTTCCTAACTTAACAAACTTTCCTATAAATACGACCAGACTTTACTAACTCTGAAACAAGACTTAACTACTCTACCAGACTTAATATTTACACAGCCAGACTTAAGTCAACCAGACTTTATATCAAACGTATTACCAGACTTAAGTCTGTCTTCACTTGTTCTAATTTAAGTCTCATTTCTTGAGCCAAATAATTCCCAACAATCCTCCCCTAACTTGATCTTCATACTTCATGAACTTCAAGTTCCTTGTGTAAGCTTCTGAGGATTAAATTTTCAGCACTTGGAATTATTTGAATCTGCAAAACACTTGAGTCTACAAATTTGAAAGTTTGTGCGGCTTCTTAATCCTTGTACCATCTGATATCCATTGCACTTGATCTTTCCAGCAACTATGACTTTTTGTACATCAATTCCATATAAGTTTCATATCTATTCTCATCACTTCCAGGTGTGTAAACTCCTGTGAGAGGTGAATCATTGAAAATTTTGATGGATTTGATGTCTCTTTACCAATAGCCATCACTACTGGAGTAGCCAAATATTTTGGTGTTTTAGACCATGGTACACTGATAACCATATGGTTTTTAGTAAATCATCAACTATCAACGGATTTGTTATGTCTTTAACAAAAGCCATTTGTTTTTTGGACTAGCCAATTCTTTGGTGGAATTGCACCTCACCTTGGTGAATTGATTACCAATTATGGATTTTCCACAGCCTTTACCACAAGCCATAACCTTGTGGGCTAGCCAACTCTTCACTAACTAGATATGGTGAGTTGAAAACCATACAATTTTTGGCAAATTGTCAGCCATAAACAGATTTGGAATATCTTTACCTGTAGCCGTTTGCTCAGGATTAGCCAGTCCTTGTGTTGGTTAGACAAGGTGGACTGATAAACTTTTGTTGTGTTGGTGCTATGCACCTTCACCAAGTGAGAAGTTCCAATAATCTCACTTAATATCTTAAGGAAAATTCTTTCAAACACCCTTAAGCCACATCCTTCAAAGACTCTAGCTTGATCCTATCCAGCAATAGCTCATATCTTTCATCTTTCACATCAGCATACAACTTCTTAAGCAACATTTCCTTGCAGACAGAGGATGAGAGTGGATATTCCACTTCTGCCAGCATATACACTCTTGCATCTGTAAGATCCAATTCATGTACCCTGCAGTTGTGAAAATATCTCCAACTATAAATCCTTTTCTCCTCAGGAAGTTTCCATATCTCATCTGATTCATTAGGAGGCTCAAACATAACTTTCAAGTTTCCCTAAAACACTCTCTCATGTTCATCATCAGGTGGAGTATCTCCATGCTTGATATTCACCAACTTGTGAAGTTGTTGGAGATCCTCTCTATTCAAATCAATAAGCATTCCTAGGAAATTGACATACACAACATTTGAATTGTCCTCCCTTATTATGTTGTATGCTGCCTTTCTTCCATTCTTAATTATGTGATAAGCAGCTACTTTGGCTGGTTCCTTTGAACTCTCAATAGTACCCATTGTAGCTCCTTCAGAGGAAGGCTCTTCTGCTGATTCAACATCTTCAAGCTCCTTCTTAGATTTGGCTTTTCTTGTCCTTCTTTGATAGGCAGTGATAAGCTTATTCAAAGGCTCAGTTGCAGCCTTTTCAATTTTTGATTCCTGTTCCACTTGCTTCTCAGCTTCTTCCACAGGTTCAGATATAGTTTCAGGTCTACTCCACCTGATTCTTGGCTGATCATCCTGATCCTTTTGAATCTGCCTTTCCTTGAAGCTCCACCTTTGAGCATCTTCATAATCCTGAGGCTTGTATCCATGATCTCTTTCAAAAGCATGTACATACCTTTCTTTAACCACTTCAAATGACATTCCTTTCATTTGTTCAAGCTTGAAGTGCATCATATTCTTCAGGTATGTTTTCATACATTTCCTGACATCATTCTTTCCAAGTTTCTTGGGAACTTGCTTCCTTAGTCTTACTCTTGCTAAATAACTTCCCAAGATCTCATCATCCCCTCTATTATTTATGAAGTAAGCTAGTAGACTGCCTCTTTCCTCAGCAGACAATCCTTGAACACTTTTAAGTTCTACAAATTTTGCTTTTATCTCAGGATCATTTTTAATTAGGCTCAATATACCATCTCCACCTTCTAGAGCCACTCCTCTAGCCACCAAGGAATCTTGTCTTATCTGTTCTTCTTCTTCTGCCTGATCTTGAGCCTTAATCCTTTCTATTTCAGCAATTGTAGCAAGGTCTTCTCTAGCCTGTTTCTTTTTCTTCTTGGGCTTAGGAATATCATAAACAATTTCCTTCCCTTTTCGTTTGGCTCCAACAACCCCTTGAGTTGACTTAACATCACTACCAGACTTAGCACTAGCACTACCAGACTTATCCCAACCAGAACTAAAATTGCCAGATCCAACTGCACCAGACTTTTCAGCACCAACTGCAGCAGACTTTTCAGCCCTTTCCTCAGAATCTTCCTCGCTTATGATTAACTTTCTCCTCTTTTGGACTTGATTTGCCTTGCCTAAAGATTGAGCTAGTGTCTTAGCAGCTTCCTAGGTATTTGGACTAACTTTGGCGCCTTGTTCTTGAATTGGTGTTTCAGGAATGTTTTGCACAAGAACCTCAACTTCTTCTTCCAATGTCCTCCCCTGTTTGGAAGAATTTTTAGCTTCTTCTTCCTGATCATTAAGATTTATACCCTTATCAGTTAGAATCTTTTCCAACTTCCTGACCTTCTTCACTAACTTGATCACTGCATTACTGAGAGCAGTGTTTGACCTTTCCAAGGTGGACTCCCTTTGCACTAAATTAGGAACTAAGATTTGAATTTCCCCAATAGACATAGATTCATGTTCCTCATCCTGTGCAGGACTTGGAACAGGTGGTTGTACAGGTGGGGACTGTGTGATGGGTGAAGGTTGTCTTTCAGGGGAAGGTAAGGATGTTAAGAAGGAGGATGGTGTAGATTGAGGTGAGGGTGATGGGGACGGAGGATTTGGGTGCTCCTCTTCTTGCTCTTCATTAGATTCACCTGCATTGTTAGCACCAACAAGCATAGCAGGAAGTAGAGGCCAATGGCCACTTTTAAAGCCTCTTTTCATGTTAGCAAATAGTTTGTGTGTAAAAGGAATACTTATGTGTATTTGAGCTCTATTTTCAGTTTCATAGTTCAAGACCATTTGCAAAAATCGTAGATACATTAGAAATTTTGGGTTTTTAGCTTGTTTCTCCATGCCTTCAAAGATGAGTTTAGAAAAATTAAATTTCCTTCCAGTGGATAGACAGACCAATGCAGAAGCAATTTTCCTTCCAAATTGATCCCATCCACCAATTTTGGGGCTTAGGCATTGGAGTATATGATGAAGCAAAAACCTCCACTGAGGTGTGAAAGACTTTTTCCAAATAGTAAAAGTACCATCAGTGGGGTAGCCTATGGCTTGTAGGCCTTCCAAAATTTCTTGTCATGGCATATCAAACTCTCCTGAAGCATCATCCAATTGAAGACTACTCCTTATGGATGCTTCAGTGACAGTAAAATCATGGGTGTCTATAGTCGCCCTTAGACAAGGTGTCCCATCCTCAAGAGTTTCGGAGGTAACAGACCCCCAAAATTGCTTGACAAGGGAAACATAAATGGTGGGACTATGAATTAAAGCATACCGAATGTAAGAGCCATGCAGAAAGTCTACAATTTCTTCAAAGCCTGTACTTTGAGTTGGCTTCTTCAAGTATCCAACTTGATTGTGTTTGTCAACAAACTTTAGTCCAGCCAAGGATGAGAGAAGGAGTTAATTCGGGTTGTGAATTTGTTAGATTTGTGTCGAATTTGTAGGTTGGAAAACAGAGTGGTTACCGAAAATTTTGCAATTCAAATTTGGAAATAAATAAAGATAAAAGTAAAAAATATTTTGATCAATTTTATCCTTATATACTTCCCGAAAATTCCTCAACGGTAATATTAAAAAAATATCCTAAGTCTGACAGACCGGACCTAACGGTTATATTTTATTACCCTGTTTTCACTACCAGACTTAAAAATGGTCAACCCGACTTAACTTTTCTCTTACCAGACTTTACCAAGACGTTGACTTACACACAATCTTGAGCACCAATTGTTGCTTCAGTTCATTCACACTTCATGATTTCCTGCAAATGTTAGTTCGAACAGCAGAAAAAGAGGTATAGCAAGCAAGATTACAAACCAGATTTAACATTTAAGGATACCAGACTTTGCAAGTTAGAATATATAATTAACCTCCCCTCAATTGTAGAAACCTCTTCTAAAAAAATATATATTTTTTTTATTTTTTTTTAAACTTACTTAAAGATCAAACTTAGTCAACTTTACATTAACTTTATCCTACAAAGAGTTAATTCATTCACCAACCAACCATTTAATGAGCTTAAACCTAGATTTGCTCTATAAAAAGCCCATAGGTTTAACACAACATTATCACTAAAGAAAACCTTTTAGAGCAATGAATCCTTCATCAGCCATAGTGGAGATTTCATCAGATTCTTCCTCAGAGTCATCCTCAGGAGGATGGGCAAGCTATTTTCCACCAGGCTACTCTTCAATCTCAAAAGGCAAAACATCAAGGAAGAAGGTTGAGACAACCTCTTTTGATGATGTCTCAACAGATGATCTACCAACTCCTCCATCTTTCATGAATCACAGCAGCTCAGAGAGTGATGACTCTTCTGATGATGATGTAGTTGAGACTTCAAAGGCTGTGTCATCCAAGAGTACCATGATGTTGCCTTGTCCAAAACCAAACATGCAGGTTCTAGGACTCCCAACCCCAAGAGTGTATGAACAGATCACATGGAGAGGAGCCAAGAAGATCATGCCTGATTTGAAGAACAATGGAAAGGGAAAGATGTAGGAATATGTAGAAGGATTGTGTAGTACTTGTCTTTTGTGTAATGTAATATGCATTTTGTTGATGATGACTAAAACTTCCTTAGTCCTTGTGTTATAATTTGCCAAATCATTAATAATGAATTGACAACTGCAAAACAAAGTTAACCACAAAACACAAAGAACTATGGTATGCAAAAAGTTGAAAGCAAAACACTCCAAGAAAGAAAAATAACTATCAAAATAACCATAATACTTAAGCAAAGAATTCTAAGAGCTAATAAGTATACATACTATACATAAAAAGAAGAGAAATCAGTTTCTCTTAAGAACCAAGCTTGAGTAGGCTTGGATCCTTCTTGTGGATGAACATACTTATAGGTTGAATAAGAAACTGATCCATTGATGCTTTGGGATTTATAAGTATATTCATCCTTGAATGGATCCCATGACCAATATGATTCCTCATTACCCTTTGCAGCCTTAGAATTTAAAGGTTTTGCTGCATTCTTACCAATTGGTCTCCTCACAGGTGAGTGAGGTTTATAAAATTGATTTCTTTGATTATTCACATTCACCTGTGGTTTTTGAAAAGGATGAGAAGGTCTCACATGATTAGCATAACCATTATTCATTTTAGGCCTCATAGAATTTAAGGGTTGCCTACCAGACTTGACATTTATAAAACCAGACTTTAGATTTGATCTACCAGAACTAACAAAGTTTGGTCTGGTAGTGTTAACTTGTGGTCTACCAGAATTTATGTTTGGTCGGGTAGTATTAGCAAGTTGGACTGGTCTGGGAACAAAGTGGTTGGCATGGTTGATTCTGTTGGTATTGTTCCACACTGGCTTACTGGGTACATGTCTAGTATTTACATTCCTTCTTCTCAATTCAGCCTCTCTTTTTAATCTATTTTCATGAAAGTCACAGTCTCTAATTAAGTGACTCATACTTCCACACACAAACACATCTTTTAGGAATGTAAGGATAATTACTCCTAACTTCTCTATGAACACTGCTACTTTTAGGTGACTCATTCATATTTACAGACTCCCTAGGAGATTTTTTGTGATTAACACAACTAGGTTTATCTGTTTGTGATTTTGACTTGGTCACAACAACAACAGGTTCATTCTCTCTAACAAACCTTAGGTTTTGAATTCTATTTTCCTACACTTTTAGGCTCAGACTTGGGCTTAGAATTTTCAGAATTCTTAGAGACATCACCACTGGATTCTACACTGTCATTAGTCTGACAAGTAGAATATTCACTAGTTTTGTCCTCTGAGGTAGTTGACTCAAGCATTTGAGGACCTCTCTTTCCATACACAAATAGTGAGTCGTCTAAGTCTTCTTTTTCAAGAGGAGTATAGTCTCCACTTAGTGGAGGTGGAACTCCCTTGAAATCCTCAGACTTAACAAATCTATTATATGTAGGCTTGCCTTCATAGTCATCCTCATTATTTTTAAATATTTCATTTTTCTCATCTTCATTATATCCTAAGCCACATTTTTTATTTGTCCTAATTTGAGAATCCCAACACTTAAACAAATTATCATTAGAGTTATTCCACTGACTAACCCTTTTTCTCAACTCATCTCTTTCCTTTTGTATTTTTAGGCCAAGTTGTCTATACCTTTTAAGCTTTTCATCTTGCTCATAGATTTTATTAGCCTGAAAATATAGTTTCTCATTCAAATCAGCATGTTGTTTCTGAAGGGTGCCTTTTTGTGCCTCTAATGTTTGTAAAGCATTTTTATAAGCTAAGATTTGGGCTTCCTGGTCACCTATCAGTCTCAATTTCTCATCACACAAGGCCTTAACATGATTATATGAATCAGTACATAATTTTGAACATAGTGATACCTCATCATTAGAGCCTATAGCTATGCGTGCATGATTTGAATCATCATTCTCCTTTGTATACTCACCCCAGTTGACAACTCCAGCCTCCAAAGTTATCATGCTCATTTGGTTCCTTTCCAGCTTGTTATCCTCTGCATCACCCTTCTTGTACCCATCTGTAGACTTTTTCTCAGGACAGTCTCTAGAAAAATGTCAATGCTTGTGACAATTGAAGCACTCAACTGTCCTTCTTGTGTAGCCCACTGGTGAGTTATTGTTGAACTGAATTGTAGGATCGAACTTCGAGCTTGATTGAGCTTGGTATAAATAAGAACCTCTGCAATACAAGTGTTTATGCGGAAACTAAACAACAAGTATTATAAAGAAGAAAACTCTAAAGGACAATGATCCTCTATGGATCAAACTATTGAACTAAGAATCGTTTTATTGAATATTAAAAGATGTTCAAGGCGTACATAAACTCATAGACGGGTTTATCTTTTATACTAACAAGATCACCTAACCCTAACCCGTTCTACAAGAAAACGTGTAAAGAGATTAACAACAATCTCTTCTAAAAATAAATCATAACAAACATTCTAAATATACGGATAACAATTAATACTATCCGCAGCAACAACACTATCGGCAGAAACAAGATAACACTATCGGCAGCAATGAGCTTTCAGCAGGAACCAAAGCTATCGGCAGGAACCAACTTTACACTTATCGGCAGCAACAATGAACTCTTATTTCCCAGAGATCCTAACAATCCTCCCCTAATCTTGAGGTTGACTAGGTTAACCTGCAAGATTTCCATGTGATAAGACTTTCATAAACTCAGGCTTGAGGACTGCGACTTAGCAGCAACAATAAGAAGTAACCAGCAGCAACTTCAATAACTTCAAGATTCCAACTTCTATAGCTTCCAGCAGCAACTTCAATAGAGCAGCAGGAACATGAAATCTTCTTCAAAATAGATGTACTGGTCACCATAACATCACTTGAACTTGGCTGCTACTAATGAAAAAATGTACATCAAATCTCTTTAAGTTTCATACTATTCTCATCACATCCAGGTGTGTTAACTCCTGTGAGAGGTGAATCATTGAAAATTAATGGATTTGATGTCTCTTTACCAATAGCCATCACTACTGGAGTAGCCAATGTTTAGGTGTGTTAGACCATGGTACATTGATAACCATCTGATTTATTAGCAAATCAGCAACTATAAACGGATTTGACTTGTCTTTACCTGTAGCCGTTTGCTCAGGACTAGCCAATTCTTTGGTTACAGCAAACCTTGGTGAATTGAATACCAAATATGGATACCAAGTGTCTTTACCACAAACCATACTTTTGTGGACTAGCCAATCCTTTGGATCCCATAAGGGTTACATCCATGGTGAATTGAGAACCATTTTCAACTTTCAGAACTTAATCATGGGTGAGTTGAAATACCCTATAGCTTTGAGCAAGCTATTATAGCTATCAACGGATTTGATTTTCACACCAGAGCCGTACCCTCATGGTGAGTCAACTCTTTCTTATCTGCAAGACATGGTGAGTTGAGCACCATTTATTGTGCAGGTGTAAACACCAACACTGTACCTGCAAGGTGTTGCTCAAAAACCACTTATTAGCACACAAAATATACAGAAGAATTTTTTATTTTTTTTTTTATTTTTATTTTTTTTAAACTAAGAAACACACCAACATAAAAGAAAATAAAAACAGAAACAAAAGAAAGAAAGAAAGATAGAAAATATACAACAACAACAAGAAGAAATAATCCTCCCCTTAAACTTCATTCCTCCCCTTAAGCTGCAATCCTCCCCTTAAGCTGATGACCCCTTAGCTGCAATTTGATCCTTGATGAATTTAACCAATTGTTCAGCTGTGGTTAGATCATTTCCTATAGAATGCTTAGGAACTTTGACCTTCTGTGTTAGCATTCTCTTTAACACACCTTCAGTTAAAGGATAAGCAATATCCACAAACATAGTGAGGAACTTGCCAGAAGTGAGTTCCACAACATGAACATTGGAAAAAGGATATAATTTCCAAGAGAAGACTCTCCATGATGATTGATTACCCCACACGAGTTTAGCCTTGTCTCCATCCAGTTTATTCATCAAGACTTGTAAGTCTCCCCAAAGCAGCAAACCATTACCAGTTGGAGTATTAGATTGATAATGATTATCCACTATCCTATAAAGATGCTCCAAATCTTTTCTTTCTACCCTATCCAAGATCTCCCTCAGAAATGTAAAGAACTTGACTGTCCCATCAAGAGAAAACCAAACATTAACTTCACCTTCAGAGGTAGACCTAAGTTCCCAATGAGCAATATTACCCCAAGAGTGAACAGAGTCACCCTCTGAATCACTTTCAGAAGCAACCTCAATCAAATCATGAGCATCCACTTCAAGAATATCCACAGAAGAAGAGTGGAAAGAATGACTCTTCTTCCTTGTTCTTAGACTATATTGAAAGATAGGAGCAGATACAGAAGGCTCAGCAGAAACAGAAACATCAGCAGTAGGAAGATCAGCAGAAACAAGATCTTCTTGTGGTACCTTAGATGCATCAACAGTAGAACTTTGAGCAAAGAATGAATCATCCTTAGAGCCTTCTCCAGACTTCATTCTCTTTGCAACATCAGACCCCAAAGATGAAGATGCTCTTTTCCTGCTTTGTGGAATATCAGTGTCTACTAAAGAGTTGAGCTTTGCATAAGTATCAAGGAATAACTTTTGAATTGCACCTTCAGGCCAACCTTTGAAATCACTGATCTTGTAGTTAGCTTCATTCCTTAGATACACCTTCATAAAATTGATATTATCTCTGTTTGTTGGCATCTTATATCCTAACCTTTGTCTTTCCTTGATCCTGTGCATCAATTCATTCCAAGTGGTTGCTCTTTGTTTCTTCAAGATGAATGCCTTGAGCAGGTCTGACTTTGTATCTGAATCTAATTCTGGCATTTGAAGAACCATAAACCCATGAGCTCTAATAATCATGTCAGTGTTCAATAAATATTCAACTTGTGCACTAAACACTTCTGAAGAAGGATCATCTGAACTTGGGTTATTTATAATCCCAGCAACATTCTTCTCATCAACAGACAATTGTCTTGCAAGCTCTTCATCTTGAGCAAGCTGAGCTAATCTAGCTTCTTCAGCAGCAACTTCCTGTTCATGCACCTTTGCAGCTATCTCTTCATCATTTTCAGTTGCTTCAGGAGGAATGATGTTACTTTCAGCAGCAACAGATGAACTTCCAACAGTAGTAACAGGATCCTTAGATGCAGAAGAAATATTTTCAACATTAGCAGTAACAGCAGACACATCAGCAGCAATGGCGATATCAGTAGCAATGGAGACATCAGCAGCAATGGTCCTTGCTTCAGTGGAGACCTGTGCTTGAGGAGTGATGTTGTGCTCAGAAGTTGTAGGAACTTCAGTAGTTTCACCATCAAGAGAAACAGATGCTAGTACATTAAGCCCATCAAATATCATATCATCCTGATCTTCCTCAGACTCAGAAAGAATAACCCTTCTTTTCTTTTGCACTTGACTACCCTCCAAAATGCTGATCTTATCATTTAGTTCTTGGATAGTTCTACTAAATGCTTCATTAGAATCCCTGAGCTCCTTTTCCAAGCTCTTCACTTTCTCACCAAAAATCCTTTTTGTCTCATTAAGTTCTGACTCCAATGCCTCAATTTTCTTCACAGATCTTTCAAGTAGCTGAGACATAGAGGTGAGATCAACAGCATCATTAGTTCCACCAGCAGGAACACTTGAAGTATTAGGAGCTTCACTGACTCTGGGTGGAGAAACATTAAATCCCTCCCCTGCATTGATGTCAGAACTAACTGGTTGCCTAGTAGGACTAGGTGATGAAAGCCTTGAAGAAGAAGGCAAATCCTTTAAAGGAGATGGCTGGACAATAGGTGTAGCAGCTGAGATGGGCTGCTCATTGAAGTCAACATTGTCATTAGTCTCAGGTGTAGGTGTCACTGGTCTAGATGGTGGTGATGAGTTATCAGCAGCAACAGATGCAGATGCATCAGCAGCAACTGAAGCCCCTTCATCAGCTGCATTGGGTGATGGTGGGATGCTGACATTATTAGCAGGTTCAGGGTTGTCAGCAACATCAGGGTTGTTAGCAGCATCAGGGTTGTCAGCAGCATCAGGGTTGTTCAACATAGGAGGCAATAAAGGCAAGTGGTGTCCAGTAAAGTTCATCTTCATTAGGGCAAACATTTTGGCAGATAGCCGATTGACAATCTTATGAGATGTGTTAAGGGTCTGAATTCCTAAAATGATTTGAAGAAATCTAGGATACATCAGAAATCTATGCTTACCACTACTGATATTCTCACACATTCCCTCAAAAATATATTTTGCCCAATTAAAAATTCTACCCTGAGATAAACAAACTAGACCAAATGCAACAGGGCTTGGACACTGATCCCATCCACCTGACTTAACACTAAGACACTGAAGTAAAGTATGAATCAGAAATCTCCATTGAGGAGACAACTTACATTTCAAGAAAGTACAACTCCCAGTGACAGGATATCCAATAGCTGCCATACCATCAATAATATCTTGCCTTGAGAGATCGAATTCCCCATGCTCTTCTGGAAATTGAAGTTTTACCCGAATCAACTCCTCAGTGATACTTACTTCTTGATTATCAATGGTAGCAACAATATCATTTTCCCTTCCCACAACATGTCTTACTTTAGCTGTTCTCCAAAACTGTTTGACCAAAGAATCATATACCGTTACTGGGCAATATGTGAGCGCATAACAAATAGATGACCCACGAAGAAATTCCAGCACTTCATCATAACCAGCACTTCTTGAAGATGACTCCAAATAAGCAACCTTGTTATGATCATCTTTGTAACGAAGAGTTGTCATTGTATTGAAGGAATGATTTAGGGTTTGAAACGAGAAGATTAGGGTTTGATAGGTTTCTGAGAAATAGAGATGAGATATGTGCAATTTTATGTTGAGTTTCCAAAAATATCACTTTAAATTGCTGTTATTTATTGCACGTAACATTGATCAATTAACTTAAGAAAGTTTGACCTTTCGGCAGTAACACTTGGTCAATCGGCAGCAATAGAATCTTTGACCATTCAGCAGGAATGAGGTGGTTTGACCGTAGTCAATCTACCGAACATAGTCATTAAGAATAACTTACCCATATTAATTCTCAATACCAACCATCAATAAATTTGCACTAATCTCCATATCGTTATATAACCCTCAAATCACATAACTCTATCATCACTAAACCCTTTATCACCACAAATCAAATTCAATCTTCCAAAAGAAAACAAGTCACATCATGAGTTCATCCAAACATCCAATAATCGAAATCTCATCGGATTCTTCCTCCTCGAGTGACTCAGGATGGAACAACTACTTTCCCAAAACAGCATCATCCTCTAAAGTCAAAGGGAAGGCCAAGGTTGAGGATGATTCATCTGATCCTCTTCCATCTACCCCTTCTTCATTTGAGTACTTTAGCTCTGATGATGAAGATCCATCAGAGTTGAAGTCTTTGGTGTATTGCCAGGGTGAATGGGAGACTTTCCCTCCAATTTTCCATTGACTGATGAAGACAGAGAACAGATGAAGAAGACAGTTGCTCTTCTCACTGAAGAGATGGAGAGAACAACCGCAGCCTTCTACAAAGTGTCGGTACCAAAAGGCAAGGCTAAGCATCAAGAAGGTTCAAGTCGAGAAAAACCAAACCCTAGAAGTCGACACAATCGACAACGTGAAGGCAAAGATCCAAGACAAAGGAAGAATCTCACCAGAACCACTCCCAAGCCAACCCAGCCAGCTACACAATCAAGCAAGCCAAAATCACAACCAAGCCATCCAGCTCCACCATCAAGTAACCCTACTTCACAACCAATCCATCCATCTTCAAGGACACGCTCAAGAACATATCAAGGAACAACAACCTCAAGCTCCTCAATGCCAACCCCTGAACAAAGACAACCACTGCCAGTGATATTGGCACTACCAGTCCCTCGTGTTTATGAAGAGATCTGTCGACAGAGAGGAAGGAGGTACATGCCTGAAAACATGGGTAAGGGTAAAGAGAAGATGGAATAGGTGGTAAGGTTTAGGTAATTTTATGGTGGATGATTGGAATCTTTTGTAGCTTTTGTATGATGTGGAATGATGTTGATAAGTAGCTATTGTAACTCGAAATCTTTTGTAACCAGCAACTGAATGTACTGATCTTTCTTATGATGAATGAAAATTGCTGTATTAAGCTTTAAATCCAAGCATTAAGAAGCTGCAAAATAAAGTTAACTAACAAAAGACACTGAAAATCCTGCAAGATAAGATTAGAGAAACACAAATAAAACTTAAAAGAATGAAAAACAAGACAAAATTACAAGCATTAGCCTCCCCTTAGGCTAAAGCTACCCTATAAACCAGCAAACACAATTACAACAACATGTACAACCAAACAAAACAACTACCAAGGATACCATGGAGAATAAGCCATTCCCCCTCCAAAGACTTGATTAGAATAGACATGCCAAAAATCCCTGTGATTATATGAAGAAGTACCAGCAGGAATGATTCCCTGAAAATCAGCAGGAACAGAGGAACCAGCAGGAATAGGTCTATCAGCAGAAAAAGGACTCCTATAAAAATTCATTCCTGCTGCTTGTGGAACATATGGTGGGATTTGTTTAACATTTTTCCACAATGATCTGTTCTGATGTTTCCCACCATTTAGCCTTTTCTCATAATAATCACAATCTTTTATAAGATGATATTGACTACCACACACAAAACATGTCTTCTTCCTAACAGTCTTGTTTTTACTACAACTTTTCTTAATATGGACACTATTATCACTAGTGGAACTAGAGACACAGTTGTTTTTAAAAGAATTTAATGAGCTGTTATCTGAAAAGACTGATTTGGGAGTAGATATACCATTGGTTGAACTTGAGGACCTGTGATATTTGGGTGTGGTTGACTTTTCACTTGAGTCACATGAAACAAAGTCTTTAGACTCTGCTTCAGAGGATTTGTCACTTGTGTGACAAGAGACACAATCATTAGATTCAGGTAAGTCTTTGGACTTTTTACCATAAACCATTTGTGACTCATCTGAGTCAATATCAGAGAGAGAGTGTATAGGAGAAGGCATAAAAACTCCTCTTATTGGTGGAGAAACAGCATTCATTCCACCTTCTTTCACATATTTAACAGGTTTTTGATAGTCTACAGGTTCAGAGTTAAAAACACTATACTCATTAGGGTCATAAAATTGATTTGGCCCTATCAAGTTACCATACCCTAAACCTCTTTTTGTTTTCGTAGACATAGAACTATCAACTAACTTGTTTAGGTTTTTAGAGGAATCTTTCCATTTATTAAACCTAGCCAAGGCATTGTCTAGTTTAGTCTGCATATCCTGTTTTTCTAACACCATCTTAGCCTTTTGAGACTCAGAATGCTTAAGCTCATTAGTGGTGTTTTTCAAGTCCCTCTCTAAAACCTTTATCTTTTCCTCATATGCTAACTGATTCTTTTGAAACCAAACTTTTTGCTTTTCTAATGTTTTAACTGCTTTGTCATAAGCTTGAACCTTAATAAAGTATTCATTATACTTAGATTTCATTTCATCATATTCATTATTAAGTGTTGAGTACAATTCTTGACAAGCAGAATTACATCGTTGTACCTGAGATGGGAATCCTAAGAGAGCATATTCTTCCAAATTTTCTTTTTCCTCATAGGACTTATTGTGGAACAAGTTCCTAATCCTCCTTGCGCACAATTCAAAATTATCTCCTGATAGTGACATTGTGAAGAGATTCAAGAGAGACACACTTCAACACTGTTTCCTTCTTTATCAGAGATCCTTACCAGGCTCTGATACCACTTGTAGGATCGAGTACTTCGAGCTTGATTGAGCTTGGTATAAACAAGAACCTCTGTATGCAATACAAGTGTTTATGCGGAAACTAAACAGCAAGTATTATAAAGAAGAAAACTCTAAAGGACAATGATCCTCTATGGATCAAACTATTGAACTAAGAATCGTGTTCTTGAATATTAAAAGATGTTCAAGGCGTACATAAACTCATAGACGGGTTTATCTTTTATACTAACAAGATCACCTAACCTAACCCGTTCTACAAGAAAACGTGTAAAGAGATTAACAACAATCTCTTCTAAAAATAAATCATAACAAACATTCTAAATATACGGATAACAAATAATACTATCCGCAGCAACAACACTATCGGCAGAAACAAGATAACACTGTCGGCAGCAATGAGCTTTCAGCAGGAACCAAAGCTATCGGCAGGAACCAACTTTACACTTATCGGCAGCAACAATGAACTCTTATTTCCCAGAGATCCTAACATGAATGGACCTTCCATGCTGCTTTTGAAACCTTTTCATCCTCAGAGCAATCATGGCAATGTGCCATTTAATGTCCATCTCCTCTACCTCAGCATCATTTATTTGCTCCAGGTCTTCACTTATGAATTCATCATCCTCTGGTTGATTGGCAAAGAATGAGTGAATGACCTCATCAGCAAGTCCCACAGGAGCAGCTCTTTCCCTGGTAGAGGACTCATAAATACCAGACTTTACACTACTAGACTTAATCTTGTGAGTACTTCCTTTGCTTTGAGATACAAAGGCAAGATTTGTTGATCTAGAAGAAGCCTGAGTGTTTGCATTGATGTCCCTTTCAAAAATCCTAAGATTGTTGTACAGGTCATCTGGAGTCATTGAGTCAACTTCTTCTTTCATCCTCATATTCATTGACACATTGCCCCACTCTGGTGGTAGAGATCTGAGAAACTTGTGATTAGCATCCTCATCAGACACAGCAGCTCCATGTGCTTCTAGTTGTGACAGAAGATATTGAAATCTGTCATAACCTTTTTCCAACCCCTCAGTCCTTGACACACTGAAAGTTTCAAACTGCTGTTTAAGGACAGCCTTTTGCATCTTTTTAGAGTTTGCATTTCCACCAAATATGTCCTTAATTTCCTCCCATATATCCTTGGCATCAATCATGCCATGAAACCTTTGTAGATGCTCCTTTGGAATGGCCATAAGCAGCAGAGTTCTGGCCTTCTTTTCCTTCTCCACAGCCCTTATCTCCTCAGCACTCACTGGTGGTAATATCCTGATTTGCCCATCTGGTCCAACTGAAACCCTTTTCTTGGAGTTTCCTTTCTGAATTACCTTCCAGACATCACTATCAATATACTCCAGATAGTGTTCCATTTCCATAGCCCAAATATCATACTCTTCTCTCTTCAGAATTGGAAGCTTAATGTTTGATATGGTAGTGGTTGAGGGGATAGGTTGTGGTGTTTGATTGTTGTTTGTTTGGGGCTTTGCTTCATCATGAACTGATCTGTCATCATCACTGTCATGGTTTGAGAAACCATCATTCTTGGGTACTTCTTCTTCAGACATTTTGTGGGGTGAGTGAGTATTTCTTTGTGGTTTTGTTCTTCAAACACAGAGTCTTAATCAAGGCTCTGATACCACTTATTGGTCCACGATTTGTATGGATCACTAAGTAGCCTTGGAATACTTAGTAGATTACTTGGATAAATCCAACTAATCTAAGTGAGAAACTCTGGACAATTGTCAATGTTAATGCGGAATTTTAACAAGAACAATGAAGAACAATGTGTGTAAACTAACTTTGAATGATCACTAACACAAAACCACAAAGACTCTTGATCAAAAACTGTTACTAGCTAACATCCTTAGAGTTCCTTTTATACTTGAAGGAAACCCTAGGTTACAGAAAACGTGTCAAAAGATATCATCTATCTTCTAAAAAGATAACTAACACGGCTATATCTTTCCCTAACTTAACAAACTTCCCTATAAATACGACCAGGCTTTACTAACTCTGAAACAAGACTTAACTACTCTACCAGACTTAATATTTACACAGCCAGACTTAAGTCAACCAGACTTTATATCAAACATATTCCCAGACTTAAGTCTGTCTTCACTTGTTCTAACTTAAGTCTCCTTTCTTGAGCTAAATAATTCCCAACATTACCCATTCAATATGTTGCATTGTCATATCAATTTCATTATTTTTAAAAGAACTTTCCATGCTTTCATGGAATTCTTGAATTTGCTTCTTTTCGTATTTCATCTTCCCTTCAATCATATCTTTTGACTGTTTTTAAAAAATGAACAAACAATATTGTTAACAAATATATTACAGGTGATAACTAATATGTATCACAGGAGACACTTAATATGTTATTTTGTATCACAGATGATACTTAATATTCTAGTGAGATATCACATGTGATATGTTAAGTATCACATGAGATATGTAAGGAAATTACATCTAATATGTTATTATATACTTACAATCATTGCAGTGTGGAAATAGTGCTTCATTCTAACTCCTTTATTATTCAGATTTTAGAATTTCAGCAAAGCTGTTGATCACATTCGCTTCAATCTTAAGAGTTGGAGCTAAGGTCTGCATATTGTCTCTAATTGTAACAACTCCTGACCTTGTTTCAAACACGAATTCCCTATACAATATATATTTTGAAATTATAATCACAATAACCCTTTTTTTCTAATGCCATATCATTATCTAATAAACTAAAAAATACTTACATTGGGTCTCACAGCATTGAAAAAAAACTCATCTGTCACCATCATTTCAAGAATATCTCCCTCAACTTCCTTGTTTTCTTCTGTTGATAGTTTGTTTTCCTGTGTAGGTTTTTTTTCAATCTCAGCAATTGGGTTCGTGTCCAAATCCCTTGTTATCTTTTCCATAGCTCGTGTTGCAACTTTTTTTCTTGCCGTTTTCTTTGTTGCCTTTTGTGTGGTTGGTGGTGTGTCTGATTTCATGTCTTTTTCAATGCTTGGACCAGGCTCCATCCCCTTCAGTTGTGAACTTCTTTGAATTTCTTCATCAATTATATCATCATACTCTCGATTGCTAGTCATGCAGGTTTCCCACAAAACATCTTTCTCTTGTCGTGCCTTCTTCACTTGAGGGGTCTCAAATGTGTCCCAGATATTAGCTTCTTCTGATGCCTTCTTCAGTGGAGGGGTCTTAAGGTTAGTTTAATCCATTTCAGGCTCTTCAACTGCAGGCTCCTCAACCAATGCAGGCGCCTGCACTTTAAGCTCCTAAATCGATGTAGGCTTCTTCACTGTAGCATCATCAACCAATGCACCCTCATCTACACCAAACTTCTCCACTGCAGCCTTCTTTTTCGCTGCTTCTTTTTCTTTCTCTACAGTTATATCAACATTCTTGTCATTCTCTTCCATTATATAATCATCATCTATTTCCTTCTCAGAATTTTCTCTTTCCATCTCGTAATCCATCTCAACATCTGTTTCAATTGTTCTATCTTCATTCCCACCCTTCTGAACTTCTGATTCTTCAATCTCATTTTCATCATCACTGTCGTAATCTGAGGATGAAACTGTTAAAAGCAAGTCTTTAACATTGAACATCTTCGTATATCGTTTAGATAACTTGTACATCATTTTATCTTCATTGTACTTGCTACAACCCTCATGTAGATTTTCAACCAATTTTTTTTCTTTTGAAATTCTTATCAATGATGCTTCAATCGACAGATAAAAATCCTGCAAAACAAGTATAAAAAATTTTTTTTTTTTAATATTTTAGTGAAATATCACATGTGATACGTTAAGTATCACATGTGATATTGAGTATATGTATAAAAACCTTTGAATTCAGTTATCCAAGGTTAGTTTATTTACCTTTTTGTCACTAGTCTTGCCTCTTTCTCATATTCTTCTTCAAAGTATATATCAGTCCCTTTGTATAGATTTAGACATCCAGTTTGATCTTCATCTGGATTAAATTCACCATGAAGCTCAAGCTTTCCCAAACATCCTTGATTCATTTCAAGATCGATTCTCTTTCTCATCACTGTTGTGTTCCAGCTTCTGAGTGCTGGTCTATGTCGCATCACTTTTAATGCTGGGAAGTGTGTAGAATCCAAGTACAACAGCTTTTGTACATAACAATAAGAAATTGTATAAGTCTTTATTCTTTGTTTGTAATAATCACATATGATAAACTAAACAAATCTTCAGAAACATAGAAAATAACTTACACAAAGGAACGTCAGTGGACCATAATAGTAGTTAGTTCCTCTCTTCACTTCGTTCCAATTATGCTTACTTCCCTGCAACCGATCAAGTATGTAGCCACACCAGTCAATGTCGGCTATATCATCTTCCTCTTTCACATTTCTTAGAACGATATAAGGACACTTTCCACCAGTGTGGCCATCGTGCTTGAAAAAAGCATAAGGAAATTTATTTTGAACATGAAATCTGCATTTTCGGTGCTGTTAATTTCCTTTTCTATTGCAGCTGGTGTCGCTTTTTCCCCCAAGATAAGCATATTGTTGTTCCCATATCCTAATGAAATCATCATCCCATTCTCTTGATTCCATTTCATCCAACTTTCTCCTTCCCATTGGAACTCCAAGCATGTCATAAATTTTTTCTCTTGTTATCTTTACTGAACCTCTTTCCATTCTTAGTTCCATGCTGTTTGGATTGAAATGTTCACCCACATAAAATCCTAAAGTACCAGGAAGTCCATTCAATGGGAAGTTTATCATTGTTTCAAACCCCATTTCCTTTAAACACCTCTTTCTTTCATTAGACAAGTTTCTCATTGCATCAAACAATGGCTTCGGAGAAGACCTTGTTCTGAATGTACGTAAGGTGATTTTCTTGACTTGTTTTCGTGGTTTTTTTGGGGGAATCTGTCATCTCATTTTCCGATTTTTCTTTCTCAATTTCTTCTTCATCTTCATCTAGATTAAATTTCAGAGTAGAACTTCTTGTTACTCTTTTTATTGATTCATCAACTGTTAACTTTGGCATCTTTTTTCTTCTTGCTTGCATCTTCGTTACGGTTCCAACTTTCTTTTGCCTTTGATATCTAGCTTTGTTCTTGTTCAGCAACTTTCTTTGCTTCCTCTTCGGTTTCTGCGGCTTTCATTACTCTTCAGCTTCCGCTGCTTTTCTTTTTTCTTCTTTTCTAGCAGCTCTCTTTTCTAACTTCTTTTTTCTTCTTTCATTGCTCTCCTTTCTAACTTCTTTTTCAACTTTCTTTCTTTGTCTTGTAGGTCAGCAATTCTTTCGATGACTAATTTCTTCTTCTTCTTTTCTGTATTGAAATTTGTATACGCAATTATAAATCATATGTAATAATCAAAGATTCATATGTTATGTGTCACATGTGATATATATGATAACATTGTATTTACCTTTACTCTTAGCTGCTTTTGTTTTTGAAGTTTCAACTTCGCTATCATCGACCTTTTCTTTTTTATCTGCATTTACACACATAAATTTTGAACTATTAGATGTAATTCGCAAACATATCACACGTGATACTTAAAATATCACATGTGATACTTAACATAGCACTTTCGATATTTCACTAGAATACTACACTTAACAAAATCACTATGAACAATGAAAACCTAACTTCTAATCACAGTTTTTTCAATAAAAAAAAAACAACATAAACAAAAACTCATTAAATATTGAAATCTAACTATTTATCACAATATCTTCATCATATACTCTATAAAAAGCAGTAATGGCAAGTAAAAAAAGATGTAAATGGAAAAAAAACTTGATTATTTTACTTGAACACGATTTTTTTATCGTTTTGTAGTCGGTTTTTTGCTCAGAGTTTCGACATCATGTTCCTCGGTCTCCATGTCCTTCATGATTTGACTCATTACAATGTCCTCGGCGTCTTTATCCTTCATTTTTATAGCTTTTCTAGTGTTTTTCAGATCTAAGGCACAGTTATCTATAATTTTGATCGGTTTTTGTGAGTTGTGTGTTTTTTAAGTGTGTGTTTTGGTGAGAGAATTAATTGAAGTTGTCTGAGTAAAGGGAGAATTAATTGAAGTTGTGTTTGTTTTTTGAGTTGTGTGAGAGAATTAATTGAATTAATAGTGTCAATATTATTGACGCTTATACCCTTGCATGTGTTATTATTATTATTATTATTATTATTATTATTATTATTATTATTATTATTTTTAATCTTTTTATATCACTTATAATATTATTATTTTAATTGGTTTATATATAGACTTTTAAGCTAGCCCAATAAAGAAAAATAATTTGGGCTTAATGACCAGCCCAAAAAGTTTGTTTAGACTGTAGTTTCCTACTTACATTATAGGGTATCACCTGATGATACAAAATAACATACTAGGTATCTCCTGTGATACAAAATAACTTATTAGGTATCACCTGTGATACATACAAAATCACAAATTCGTTGGTACTGCTAGTTGTTTTAATGTTGTTCAATGGAACTTACTACAGCTGGTTATATTGGAAACTGCACCTATTAACATCATTAGTAGTACTGCTTGATGAAAACAGTTAGTACAACTATTGACCAGTTTGTGATATCAGAAGACACAGACAAGAAGTTTTTTTTTCGATTTGGTTTATTTGTTCTTAAAAGGTAAAACGCTTGTATTTTTTTACTGATTTAAATTATAATTTCTACTCATTGGTACTTTTTATTTTTGCAAAAGAAGATCATAAATTTGATAATCACCAAAAATAAGAACAAGATGAAGTAGACGTAGAAAAAGATGATGATGATATTGAAAAAAATTAAAACCAACTAGTAGAAATAACCAATGTGTGCTTTTGAATGAATCACAGGTGATACCTTATAAGTTATTTTGTATCACAGGTGATAGCTAATAAATTATTTGGTATCACAGGTGATAAAAACTCAGTAATAATCAAAACTCACTAATAATAAAACAATCATGTATAAATCTGTTATTCAAGTATCATCAAAACAATCTGAAAAATTTAAAATTAACAAAGATACTAAAAAAAAAGAAGCAGACAACTTATGATGTAATTTGGGGTTGATCCAAGTGGTCCTCATCTCTTGTAATTTCTGGTTGACCCAACTCACCCTCTTTTCTTGTAATCTCTGGTTGATCCAACACAACCTCTTCTCTTATAATCTCTGATTGATCCACCCTCTTCTCTTATAATATCTGGTTGATCCAAGAAACCCTCTTCTCTTGTAATCTCTGGTTGATCCAAGACACCCTCTTCTCTTGTAATCTCTGGTTGATCCAAGACAACCTCTTCTCTTATAATCTCTGATTGATCCAAGACACCCTATTCTCTTGTAATCTCTAGTTGATCCAAGACAACCTCTTCTCTATACTTCATTGGGCACGTCCTCTTGTTGTGACCATCTGTAGCTCCACACAGTGAACATGTATTCTTGTTCTTCGAATTCTTATCAAAAGCTTGCTCTTTAACACCTTTTATACGCTTCTTTTTACGGCCTTTGGGGTTACAAAGAGATGGATTGTTAACGGTTTTAGCAGCCGGCTTCGGCACTCCAACAAGTTCCTCCAAATTATCAAGCTTGTTCTTAGATGGAGGATTTGGACAATCAGCCTCGACATCAATCTTTAGCAACCTCAATCTCTCAATAAAAGCAGACAACCTTGCCTCATCTTTACTCAACATATGGACACAGTGATCAACAATAGAACTTGCCTCGTTTGCATAATTCTCAACAATCTCATTCTTCTCACCATATCTGTTCCTCTTATTCCTTAAAGTAGCAGGTATAAGGTTCTTTGTCCAACGCCTTGTTGATCCCAGTTGAGCTTCACGATCTTATTAATTACTTTAGATAAATCTAAGGTAATCGGTATAGAAACTGATCTTGAGTTGAATATCAAATATTATGCGGAAACTAATATTTGATCTTAAGAAGAATAAACACAAACGAATTATCAAACAACACTTCAATATATTAATACGATTGCTCTGAATAGCAATAGGGTTACAAGAAACCTTGAAGTGTAAAACAATACGTATGCTAAGATTACCAATCAATCGATGTCTAACTCTAACCCTAGAACCTCCTTTTATAGCGTAAGGAGTCCTAGTCGGTTTACAAGACTTCCTATACAAGTAAAATATTCATACGTATCTTTTCTATACTTATCTTAACATACTTTACATAATTAATAAACAGCAGTGTAATCCTTCTAGCAGCAGAGTCTTCGTGAGCTAGCAGTAGAGTTACAATGTGCCTATTATACCAAAACAGCAGAGTTACCAAAACAGCAGAGTTCTTGTGCTAATCAGCAGAGTTACATAACTATCCAGCAGAGTTGTAATTCTCCGAATCAGCAGCATTTCAGACCCAACAATCCTCCCCTAAACTTGATATTTTTCTCCAAAAATCATCAAGTTTCCATAATCCCAGATAACCACCAGGAGGATGCTTCCAAACACCTTACTGTTTTGAAACTTGTGATACCAGCAACTGTTTGTATTTCTCAATCAATTCTGTTGCTTGATGATCTGCATCACATGGTCTTTGAAGTGTTAACTTACCAGGTTGCATCATATCAGTGAGAATATCAACATTGTTGTAGAAAGGATAATCTTTTTCCACCAACATGTAAACACCAAGTCCATCATCTCCAATCAGTTCATGTACACCACATGACTGATATAAGTACCACTTAACAACTTTCTTTGACCTTCTTAATTTTATCCATTCAGTATACATTGCATCAGGCTCAAACATGTTACTCAGCCAAAGATAATGTACTTTTTCAGGCACTGACTCTGGTTTCTTGTTACCATATCTTTCTTTGTAAAGTTCCCAGAGTTTTACAATATCCTCTCTATCCATGTACTCCAACATCTTATCAAATCTAACATATTTTTCACATTTCAAATTAGATCTCATTACCTCCCATGAAGCATCACAGACATCAAACACATCAGCAGTATAAGATATAATTGGATATTTTATGGATAAGGGGATTGCATTGATTATCTCAGGTTCTGGTTGTGGTTTAGGTACTGGTTGTGGTTCAGGTTGAACTTTTCTTTTCTTTCTAGTACCCATCTTTCTTCTTACACCAGTCCTCTTATAACCAATGACTTCCTTAACTTCTTTCCTTTCATCCTCCATAGTTTGCTTGTCATCTTCATTCTCCATTTCAACATCAGACATAATAGACTTAGTACTCCTTTCAGTCCCAGATACTTTCATACTGTCAGATCCTCCATCTTCTGGCTTACTCTTCTTTTCAGAAACCTTTCTAGGATTAAGCCTAGCATATGTTTCATAAAATTCCTTTTCAATGAAATGACCTGACTTCCCTTTGAAATCCTTCATCTGATATCCTCTAGCATTCTTTAAATAGTATTTCATGTCATTCACCAATGCACTTCTTGAAGTTGACTTTCCCTTGTAACCATGCTTCTGAGCTTCTTTAATTCTCACAATCAATTCTTCCCACTTAGTTAAACCATTCTTCTTGAGAATAAACTCAGCAAGCTCTTTTGTCTTTTCACTGCTATCCAACTGCTCATCATGTGTTATACAGAAAGCTTCTCCTCTAACAATCATATCAGAGTCAACAAAATACTGCATTTGTGCATCAAACTCTTCTTGATTAACCTTTTTAAATGAAGAACTCTCCATTAATTCAAGCTGATCTCTTGCTTCTTCAGCTGCAACTCTTCTAGCATACTCTTCATCCTGAGCAATTTGATCTTGTTCATCAGTCAACTTTTGCTTTCTTTTAGACTTATCAGCAGATTCAGCAACAGGTTGTTGTTTTTGTGATGGTGTGAATGTTGTAGTTTCTTTGTGCATATTAAGCAACACTTGAGCTAAGGTCATCTGATCATCATCTGAATCAGCAGAATCATTTACTCCAGCAGAGTCCTTTACACCTGCACTCTGCTCAGTCTCACCAGCAGAAACCTTCAACCCATCAGCAGAGTTATCTACACCAGCAACTTCATCAGCAGAGTGTTCTGCACCAGCAGAGTCACCCTTTTCACCATCAACAGAGTCTTTTACAACTTCAACCTCCACTGATTCTTTTACAACTTCCTTTTCTACCTCCCCTGAACCTATCACATCCTCCACATCTTCTTGATCCTTATCATTCACAACAGCCTCTTGATCATTCCTCCCCTGTTTGGAAGCATCCTCTTCCAAACTTGGTTTGGACCTCTTCTTGAGCCTCCCCTCAAGGTGTGTAACCCTTAGTTTAAGCCTCCTAATTTCAGCACCTTGAGAAGCTCTGACTGTCTTTAACTCCTTTCTAAGATCCAGGACCTCCTTTGACAAGTTTGTACACTTTTCCGTCAATTCATTCAATTGTTTCATGATATCCTCACAACTTCGGTCTGTGTAACCTGACCCGAGAGGTTGATCATTGGAATTGACATTTTGTACAGGTGTTTTAACCGTCAAATCATCAGTTTCAAGTTCAATTCTAGCATCAACACTTCGACCTGTGTGACCTGGTCCGAGAGGTGTATCATTTGCAATGTCCATATGTACATAAGTGTCCATCAATTCAATATGTTCATCTCTGTCCTCATCACTTCGAGATGTGTTACCTTCTCTGAGAGGTGAATCTATGGACATAAACTCAGTCTCATCCCTAGGATGAACATCTGAGCCCCCCATAAAATCCATTTGGCTGGGGTTACCACCAGTTGTGTCAGGTTCCTGAGAACCTTCTACAAATGATGTTGCCATGGTTGAGATCTTAATTATGTTGACACTGTCCTGCTCAACTACTAAGTTGGAAACAGTAGTGCCAGCCTCTTCCATCATGATACCTCCAACACCTGTATCAGCCTCATCTGCTACCATACTGACATTGGCCTGAGGTTGCACAATGCCCTCTTGTGAATTCCTAGGTGAGTGGGTGTTTTGGGTTTCATGTGACACTGATTCATTTAAACTTGTTGATGAGGATGTGTGATGGGAAGCTGTGGGTGTTCCAGCCTCTTCATCCTCATTTACTTCAGCCACTACATTCAAGATGTGCTCAGTTAAGGGAGTGATAACACCAGAAAATCCTTTCCCATTCTTCTTTAGAAATGCAAACATCTTGATGGCCATTCTACTACAGGGTTCAACATGTACATGCCTCAAAGGTTTCCTCAGCTGTCTGTTTATTATAAGTTGTAGAAACCTTGGGTACAAGTAAAACTTCTTTTTAACAAACTTCTTCAACCCCTCAAATATCATACCAGAAAAATCAAAGGGCTGCCCTGTAGCCAAACATACCAAAGCCATAGCTTGAGAAGCACTAAACTCATTCCATCCACCAATTTTGGGAAATAAGCAATGTTGTAGAGTATGCAGTAAAAATTTCCAATGTGGACAGAGTCTACCTTTCAACAATGTACTACCAGCCTCAGGTCTCTCATATCCAAAATTCTCAAGCTCAGTCATAACTACATCTGGGGTAATAGTAGAGGGTGTTGAGGTGCCTGATAAGCGTAAAGTTCTCTTAATTGTGGTTTCACTAACGACAATGTTCTCCCCATCTACACTACCTACCAATCGTTCCTCACCATCTAATATATCCAACTTAACAGTGGACCAAAATTGCTTCATATGTGATGTATAAATGGTAGGATCAGCAGTTAATGCATACCTTAACTTCGAAGCACTCAGGAAATCCATAACTTCATAGAATCCATCAGCAGCAGTGACCTTACTGAGAAATGCTATCTGATTGTGTTCTTCTGGAAACGTTCTTTGAGCCATTGTATTTGGGGGTTTTGGGTGAAAGGTTATGAATTGATCTTCGGGGTGATAATCGAATGTAATGCTTGAGCAATTGAAATGAAATTAGATCAAATTGGTGAAAGATACCGTTTTGATCTAATTAGGGTTAAGAGCGCGCCAAAATTTACAATTTGACCCTTCAACTTTCAAACTCATCAGCAGAGTTATGAAAGTGTTGACCTAAAGTCAACATTCCCAAATTCGTTAAAATTACCTCCATAAATACCATACCAACCCCATATTTAACGCCATAAAGCCTCTATCACTGAATCAAATCCCCAATTCAAAACCCTAACTCCAATAACATTAAAATCATGAGTTCTTCAAAGATACCAATCATTGAAATATCTTCTGATTCATCATCGTCTGAATCAGCAGGTTGGGCTAGTTACTTTCCTAATAATGCATCCACATCGCAAAACAAAGGAAAAGCAATCAAAGAAGACTCATACTCCGATCCACTCCCCTCAACACCATCATCGTTCGAGGAGTCAAGCGATGACGAAACAGCAGAGTGGCCTGGGAAACACCAAGGTTGGCCAAAACACATGACTTACTACCAAGGTGCTTGGGAAACCATCCCTTCGAAACATCCAATAACCGCTGAACTTCAGAGACAAATGGAGAAAGCTGCAGCTGCTTTTGCAAGGAGTGTCCACATTCCTCAGCCAAATCCAAGTCCAGTGGAGAAGAAACCCTCTGTTGAGAAGAAGCCCTCTATTCCAAAGAAGAAAACCCAGCAGAAGAAGGCAGCACCCTCTACCAGCCAGCCGCAGAATCCACCACCACGTTCAGTGGTACTTGCACTCCCCTGCCCAAGGGTGTCTGAAGCTATGGGCACCAGGGGACCACGAAGCAAGGTCATGCCTGATTTTGCAAAGATGTAGATTGTGAACTTTGTAGCATGATGTCTTTTGAACCTCTCTTTTGAATAGCTTGAATGTATTGAAACTTTATGTACTGAAGCATTTATGATCAATGAATTCCCTCTGTTAATATTTTACTTGATTGTGTATGTTTATGTATCTGCAAAAGGTTAGTAGCAAACAACACACACAAACAAGAATATTCCATAATAGCAGCAGAGTAGCATAGCAACAAACCAACTAAACAGCAGACTTTAACTAAACACAAGATAATGACAAATCAACAGCACAAATCCTTACAAAATTTTACAAAAACATACAAAGATAAGATGTTTAATGATTTAAAGATTGATCATGCCAATACTAGCAACTAGAAACTGAAATCTACTTATGTCAAAACATTTTGTAAGTAAATCAGCAACATTGTTGTCAGTATGAATTTTAACCACTTGAATTAACTTTTTCTCATAACAATCTCTAATAAAATGATGTCTTATCTCTATGTGTTTTGTTTTAGAATGATGATTTTTTTTTTTTTTTATTTTGTTTATTTTTCCAAAGAAATATTCGTGAAAATATTTCCCCGGGTCGTTCTCCCAACGAAGGTTTGACGGCGTTTAAGTCGAATCGATGTCGTGAAAATGTGAAGTGAATAAGTGACGTGAAAGATTATATTTTTTTAAGAATTGATTACACTATAATAAGAAAAATTAAAAACAATCTACGCTATTCAATTAAATGCACACAAAGAGAATTCAAATAAATGCAAATCCCGGGCTAATCCCGAGATTTATAAAACTAATAGTGAAGAATTAATCCTAAAATGCTAAGACAGAAACCTAAAGGACTGAAAATGTAATTTAAAGAAACTAATTTATAAAAGCAAAGTAAGAAAATAAAAGTTTTATAAAAACCGAGGGACCAAATTTGCAAATTTTGGAAACTTTATTTAAACTAAAACTTTTAAAACAAAAGACAAGGACCAAACTGTATTTTTCTGAAACTTGTTTAATACACTAAACACTTTTAAACAAAGACAAGGACCAAACTCGCAACTCCTGAAACTTAAGGACTGATTTGAAAATTTTTAACAACTAAAAACGATTTACACTATCAATCAAACCCAGGTTCGAATCCTGGTTGATACAAATCATCCAAACTATTTTTTTATATTTTTCCTCTTTCCAAACTCAGTTAACACTAACTAATATATTTTTTAAAGAAGCTAGAATAACAAGTTCCCTACTTAGTAACTACTCAGTACTCAAAATTCAATCCAAATCAAACACTGATGATCAGCCATGATGGATCCATGAAATCAACAACTCAGATCACAAAATGCAGAATACTTAACAACTTTTAACCAATAAAACACTCCCTAAAATTGACCAACTTGAATTTAAGCTATTCAAACCTATCAATCTACTAGTTATTAAACTACTTTAATGAATTTCTAACAAACTTAAACTAATTTTTCAATCAAATAGCCCTCTAAGATCAGCTAATCACAGTATACACTAAATTGACAAGTAGCTTAACAATAACAAAACAAAATGAAAAGCTTATCCAAACAGTAATTTAAGTAACAATTAAACTAATGCAGATTAACACTAACAATAATCAAAATTATGATCAAGCCAGCATCCTAATAAGCAACTAAGACAGCAGATACCAACTAGGAACAATTATAACTCAAAAATGCAATTTAGAAGCAGTAACAAAGTGAGATTAAACAAGTTCAGCTAATAACCAATAAGTATCACAGAAATTGACTCAATATGCTCAGCTAGACTAAATCAAACAAGCAGACAATATTCTAAGCTACTGATTAAAAAGAGATGCAAATTGGAAATAAAAAAAAAAAACTTACTAGCAATTCCCCTAGCTAACATTTGAACACAGCCTATCTTTAGATAGGCTTAAACATTACCAGAAATCATAAATCTACCATCAATTTCCCACAGATTCATCACTATCAATTACCTTTGACCTTTGTTGACCAGGAACCAAAAGTATCTTTACCAGAAGCTCTAACAAACTAATATCATTCCCAGCTTGACTGAGCTTATGAAAATTACAACTGAAAGCTTTAAACAGGATTGAAACAATAAATTTGCTGAAAATTTAATGACAAGAAATTTAAATCAACACTAAACTTTTATTAAAACCCGAATTAAGTACAAAGCTTTTTGAACTGAAATACAGATAAGCTATAGCTATTAAAATGACTAAAACTACCACTAATCTACCTACTCCTACTCCTAAGCTAGCTAACCATCCATCCGTGAGTGGTGAGTCCCTTTTTATAGCCGAGAGGAGGTGGATGCCAAGTCATCGATCCGAGTGCTCATGTGCTACTAACCACCCTTAGATCATTTCTTCTTTCCTACTCTTGATTCTCACCCGTACGATCAAAGGTATGAGGTGGCCTGTCCAATCGCCTGCCCCCACATGTCATTCTTCTCGTCAGAGGCTTCCTCGAAGTCCGTGCAATGACAATCTTACCCTTAATTGTGGTAATTTTGTTATGTAATATTTAGGGTTCATCGGTAAATCTGGGAATTAGGGGTGAATTTGGGAGCGGGTTGTGATGAGATAAGAGGGTGAGTGTGTTTGTTTATTTCTTTTTGACCGAGTGGGATTTAATCCTTTGACCGGTATTTAGTGGGTGGATCGGGTTATGGGTATGGGGAGTGGGTTCGGGTCAGGGTTAAAGACTGGTTGGGCTGGGTTAGTAGTTTAGGTGGGCCGGTGATGGGGTTTAATTTGTTTTAAGGATTTAAGGGTTGTGTTTAGCTAAGATTTGGTATATTAAAATCATAAGGACCAAATGTAATTATCTTGAAATCTCAGGGACCAATCTTGCCATATTTTCCAAAGTAGATCCAAGGGATGAAATTGACAATCTCTGAAAATATGAAGGACCTCGGTTGACTTGTTGACCATAATTTCTTCCCGGCATCGGCTAAAAATAATACTTCCATATCTCGTGCTCGGTTTTCCGGTTCTTTGCTTGATTTTTGTCCTTTTCTTTGATATCCGTGCCTGCATATGTAAAAACACAAAAACACAATATATTTGGCATTTTGGTCGGGTTTTTGGTTATTTTGGTTCGGTTTTGGTCTAGAAATGGTATGTGTTTAAGCACATACCAAAATCCCCCAGACTAAGTATTGCAATGTCCTCATGCAATGTTATAAAAACTCCCCGATTTTCCTTTTTATTCTATTTTTGTATTTTCTCATATTATTCACGTGACGGCTTTTGTCGACAATCATTATCTAACGATAACTTTTAGGATCACGGAGCAGGAAACACGACTCATAAAGAAGTGACCATACGGATAAAATTCGTCGTTCCTGATTTTTCACAAATCCCCAAACTAAGCTTAAAAACGAGATCATTGTCATTTACAAGTTAGATTGCCAACACTACTCAAAAAGCTAATTGTGGACTTCTCGTTCCCAAATTCCTATTTTCCTCTATTTATTTTATTTTTGGCGAGAAATGAATTTCTTCAAATTCTCATTTCGATAATTTTATACCGATAAAGATACCTTAGTTTAGACGCTAAGTAGTTTCCAAACCTTCCCTCGAAAACCGTTGCATACAAAAATGAGGTCCACATCAAGGTCTCTGATTTAACACGATTTTGAGAATATCCCTTTTATTTGCGACCGAAACAACTCATCTACGAGTCCAGAGACGGAAGCCTTTATTAGGATACCTCGGAGTCGAAATTTGGCATTTTTAACATTATTAAGCACATATTATTAATCCTTGGCCTTTTATAACAATCACAACATCGGCTGCGAACCGGCAAGATGTGATAGTCTATTATGACCTTGGAATTTTTCCTCTGCCTTTATTAGAAGTCTACAACATCGGCTGCGAACCGGCAAGATGCAGAAAACTTTTTATGGCTTTGGATTATTATTATTATTATTCATTATATATTTTGCCAAATCCCGAGTCCTACGGCTTTTATAACAATCCCAACATCGGTTGCGAGCCGGCAAGATGGAATAGTCTATTACACCGTAACACTGGCAGTACCTTGATGTGTACCCAACTTTCATAAGCAAGAATTCTCTAAGGAAGAAATAAAAACTAATTATCGCCAAAACTAAAATAGCTTTAATTATTCCTAAATTTCTATTCTTGAGGTGAAACAAGCTTATGGGAACAAAAAGCCACAAATAACTTCGATGAGCTCTAAAGAGATCCAACTACTCCACGTTTAGCAATCTAACTTATAAACAACTCTATCATTTCTCGTTCTTCGCAAATTTAAAATCTTAAATAATAAGATCCGCGAATGCTTAGCCTTATAATCAAGCCATGCATATATAAAGTCAAATACGGGAACTTGCAAATTCTTAAAAAGAATTCGCGTTTTCTAGCTCCTTGTGTAAAAGACTAGCACGAGCTTATAATTATAAACGGTTAAGGAGACAAGCTAGGGCTCAACACGCCCGATCAAGTCAGAATTTTATTCCTACTCTCTCCAGCAGAAAGTCAACAAAAATGTCAAAATTTATTATATTTTTGGAAAAAATTTTTAAAATTTTTCTCATTTTTTGGATTTTTTCAATTTTTGGAGGAAAAAAACGGGGTTGCATGAGTAAACAGCAAAAATGCAAGGCAAAAATCAAATCGACAGATTACCCCCCCAGACTAAAGCGAGACATTGTCCTCAATGTCTTAAAGGTAAGGGTTCTCCTACAAAAATCTAAGGCCGTTTATTAATTATGCCAAAAGATAGATGTAAAACGATAAGATTTTAGGATATCAATAAGCAGCGGATGATGAAACTCGAGTAGCGTGAAGGAAACTACGAGCACGAGAGTCTTCATCATCGGGCATTCCTGGACACATCACAGAAAAACAACGAGACACAAGATATGGAAGAGGAAGCCCTCCTCACTCACTTTATTAGAAAATAGATAAGAAGATAGAAGGATAAGCATGGGGTGCCTCCCACGAAGCGCTTGTTTTTGGTAACCGAGTCACATGAGCTTGACTCGACCCCGAATTTATTTGATCTTGGGGGAGCAAATGGAATGGACACCCGGCACGAAGAACGGAGATGCCGGGGTCGAAGACGGTATCCTCACTCCCGGAGGAGTGGAAAGATGGAGAAATGATGGGATAAGTGAAGAATGGGTGAAACACTCGGATGGTGAAAGCATAAACATCATTGGAATCACGGGTGGGTTGGGTGGACAAAATAGTAAGCACGGGATCATCAATATCATAAGTCTCGTCCACCACTCCATCAATTACTTCATTCACACCGGATCCAAGATCTACATCCGGTGGTTTCGCGGGTGGACGAGAAGACGGTAAATCAAAGATAAATGAATCAGCCTCAGAAAGTAAATCATCATCATTAATTTCTTCAATAAGACCATTCTCGTCATTCTCAATACCCGGTGGTATCGAGTCATCCGAAGCAAGAAATCGATCGACATCCTCTAAAAGAGGATCACGTGACGGATTATCGGAAATAGGTTCGGAATCAATTTCAAAATGAAAGCACTCATAATCCGGAAGAGAAATATCAGCATGAATAGTGGGACTGCCACTACTCGTCTCTTCAAATCGAAAAATTTCAAGCTCGGGTAAGAAATCACTATCCATATCGGGGATAGGAAATGAAGAAGTCGGAGGATCATTTAATGCCTCGATCTTAGAAATGAGAAGATAAATTGTAGATAATTTCTCACGAAGAGCTTCATCTTGGATTTCCGTGTCAATATCTTCTTCATTCTCTTCTTCTAAGCTGACGAGCTCAGAAGGTACCTCATCAATATAATCAATGTCTCCACAAGATAACGAATCGTCATTGTCGGAATCGGAGTACATCTCATCATCGTTCTTCTCAACATGAATATCATCACACGGCTCATCATTCGTATCAACGAGATTATCAAAACGATCATTTTCAACAAAATCACAATCACCGTTAGAATTTTCCCCGGACTCACTTTGGATTGGGACGAGGTTCTCAACACTAGACTTTTGGAATTCGTCCGATTCCGTTGCCGGAATAGTGTTTAGATGCTCGTCCCCCATTATTAAAGAGTCCTCGGGTTCTACGGGAGGAAAGATAGGTGAAATTGTAGGGACAACGTTTAACGAAACAAGTATCTCCTCGTCAGCACATTGCTGTAAGGCCTTCCGAAAATTAGCCTCTTTTTCCTCGGCAAGTAGTTCTTCTATAGACTTCTCATGAGGATCGGGAGTAGAAGTATAGTGTTTAACCACCAATCTCTTAACTTCTTGGAAGTCTTCCCAAAGTCTTTCAATTTCGCGCATTCTATTTTGATTTGGACAATTGCCGGGATTTTGTGGGGGTTGGTTAAAACCATGAGAATCGTGACACAAATTTGGCTCAAAATAAGAATTATCAAACGATCCCCCACAATGTTCAAAATTTGACGAACTTTGAAATGAATCACCATTATAATACGGTACTTGCTCATACGAGTTTTGAAAAGGAAGATTGAAATTGTTTTGAGGATAATTATCAAAACTCGTATCACAAGCATAAGACGTTTCAGCACTCGGGACGTAGCACATACAATAGGTGTATCCACATTGATTACAAAAACACTGTCCACAAGGTACTCCTTCTTCGGAGGGATTTCCACAATTAAAACAAGTGAACGAAGGTGGTGGTGGTGGTGTCGGATAATAATCGGGAACGTTTGAAAAATTGTTAAACGAATTGTGAACATATTCGGGAGAATTACAATTCAAACAAACGCCATCATGAATATTACTACCACATTGTTCACACGTACACCAAACACATGAACCTTCGAAGAACGGTTCTCCACACGTAAAACAAATGGGATCCATAAGAATTAAACATAAGAGGAAGAAAGATATAGAATTATCGGTTTAGAGGGTTAAAGAAGAAGAATTATATGTATAAGAGGATAAGAAGATTATTTTTAGGATTTTATAATTTAAAAACATTGAATAACACAAAAGAAAAGGAAAATAAAATTTGAAAAGAAAAATCTTTTTGGAATTTTATATTTATAAAAACCTTGAAAAACAAATTTATTTTATTTTTGGTAACCGTTACGTTATCCGTAACCGTTTCCTTCAAAACTACTCGCTATCCGGTTGTAGAATTAAAGTAGTCCGATAACGTTTAATTTCACGATTTGTTTTGTTGTTTATTCGGAATGGTTTACAACCGCCCTCCTTCAACGGAAGACCGAGGATGTTTATTAATGATGAAAACACTTTAGGAAAAGTGTTTTTTTTTTTTTTTTTTTTTTTTTTTTTTTTTTTATTTTTTTAATTATTTTATTTTTGAATTTTTATTTTCAAAAACGAGAAACTTCCGAAGAAGGATCTTCAAAACACAAAATACGATACGAATCAACGACAACGTTTCAAGCCTTCCCCGGCAGCGGCGCCATTTTATTGATGTTATGTTTTTTTTATATTTTTATTTTTTTTATTTTTCCAAAGAAATATTCGTGAAAATATTTCCCCGGGTCGTTCTCCCAACGAAGGTTTGACGGCGTTTAAGTCGATTCGGTGTCGTGAAAATGTGAAGTGAATAAGTGACGTGAAAGATTATATTTTTTTAAGAATTGATTACACTATAATAAGAAAAATTAAAAAAACAATCTACGCTATTCAATTAAATGCACACAAAGAGAATTCAAATAAATGCAAATCCCGGGCTAATCCCGAGATTTATAAAACTAATAGTGAAGAATTAATCCTAAAATGCTAAGACAGAAACCTAAAGGACTGAAAATGTAATTTAAAGAAACTAATTTATAAAAGCAAAGTAAGAAAATAAAAGTTTTATAAAAACCGAGGGACCAAATTTGCAAATTTTGGAAACTTTATTTAAACTAAAACTTTTAAAACAAAAGACAAGGACCAAACTGTATTTTTCTGAAACTTGTTTAATACACTAAACACTTTTAAACAAAGACAAGGACCAAACTCGCAACACCTGAAACTTAAGGACTGATTTGAAAATTTTTAACAACTAAAAACGATTTACACTATCAATCAAACCCAGGTTCGAATCCTGGTTGATACAAATCATCCAAACTATTTTTTTATATTTTTCCTCTTTCCAAACTCAGTTAACACTAACTAATATATTTTTTAAAGAAGCTAGAATAACAAGTTCCCTACTTAGTAACTACTCAGTACTCAAAATTCAATCCAAATCAAACACTGATGATCAGCCATGATGGATCCATGAAATCAACAACTCATATCACAAAATGCAGAATACTTAACAACTTTTAACCAATAAAACACTCCCTAAAATTGACCAACTTGAATTTAAGCTATTCAAACCTATCAATCTACTAGTTATTAAACTACTTTAATGAATTTCTAACAAACTTAAACTAATTTTTCAATCAAATAGCCCTCTAAGATCAGCTAATCACAGTATACACTAAATTGACAAGTAGCTTAACAATAACAAAACAAAATGAAAAGCTTATCCAAACAGTAATTTAAGTAACAATTAAACTAATGCAGATTAACACTAACAATAATCAAAATTATGATCAAGCCAGCATCCTAATAAGCAACTAAGACAGCAGATACCAACTAGGAACAATTATAACTCAAAAATGCAATTTAGAAGCAGTAACAAAGTGAGATTAAACAAGTTCAGCTAATAACCAATAAGTATCACAGAAATTGACTCAATATGCTCAGCTAGACTAAATCAAACAAGCAGACAATATTCTAAGCTACTGATTAAAAAGAGATGCAAATTGGAAATAAAAAAAAAAAAACTTACTAGCAATTCCCCTAGCTAACATTTGAACACAGCCTATCTTTAGATAGGCTTAAACATTACCAGAAATCATAAATCTACCATCAATTTCCCACAGATTCATCACTATCAATTACCTTTGACCTTTGTTGACCAGGAACCAAAAGTATCTTTACCAGAAGCTCTAACAAACTAATATCATTCCCAGCTTGACTGAGCTTATGAAAATTACAACTGAAAGCTTTAAACAGGATTGAAACAATAAATTTGCTGAAAATTTAATGACAAGAAATTTAAATCAACACTAAACTTTTATTAAAACCCGAATTAAGTACAAAGCTTTTTGAACTGAAATACAGATAAGCTATAGCTATTAAAATGACTAAAACTACCACTAATCTACCTACTCCTACTCCTAAGCTAGCTAACCATCAATCCGTGAGTGGTGAGTCCCTTTTTATAGCCGAGAGGAGGTGGATGCCAAGTCATCGATCCGAGTGCTCATGTGCTACTAACCACCCTTAGATCATTTCTTCTTTCCTACTCTTGATTCTCACCCGTACGATCAAAGGTATGAGGTGGCCTGTCCAATCGCCTGCCCCCACGTGTCATTCTTCTCGTCAGAGGCTTCCTCGAAGTCCGTGCAATGACAATCTTACCCTTAATTGTGGTAATTTTGTTATGTAATATTTAGGGTTCATCGGTAAATCTGGGAATTAGGGGTGAATTTGGGAGCGGGTTGTGATGAGATAAGAGGGTGAGTGTGTTTGTTTATTTCTTTTTGACCGAGTGGGATTTAATCCTTTGACCGGTATTTAGTGGGTGGATCGGGTTATGGGTATGGGGAGTGGGTTCGGGTCAGGGTTAAAGACTGGTTGGGCTGGGTTAGTAGTTTAGGTGGGCCGGTGATGGGGTTTAATTTGTTTTAAGGATTTAAGGGTTGTGTTTAGCTAAGATTTGGTATATTAAAATCATAAGGACCAAATGTAATTATCTTGAAATCTCAGGGACCAATCTTGCCATATTTTCCAAAGTAGATCCAAGTGATGAAATTGACAATCTCTGAAAATATGAAGGACCTCGGTTGACTTGTTGACCATAATTACTTCCCGGCATCGGCTAAAAATAACACTTCCATATCTCGTGCTCGGTTTCCCGGTTCTTTGCTTGATTTTTGTCCTTTTCTTTGATATCCGTGCCTGCATATGTAAAAACACAAAAACACAATATATTTGGCATGTTGGTCGGGTTTTTGGTTATTTTGGTTCGGTTTTGGTCTAGAAATGGTATGTGTTTAAGCACATACCAAAAAGGAACCAGTTATTCAATCTCAACTAGTGATGATGACCTTACTAGCTCAGAAGAAAACACATCTAGGCATGAGGAACCAATTAGTGAAACACCTCCTGAGTTTAAGAAAGATAAGGAGTATCACTCAGTTCCTGCACCCACTGGTAAGCTTCAACCACCTAGGACAAATGTTTCTTGTTATGGAGTAGACAACCTAGAGTTCAGGAAAAAGCTTACTGGTCAATCCACCCAAAGGAGTAATGATAAAGGTTCAGGGTGTGTTGATCATGATGAAAAGTTTCCTAAATCCTTTCAAAAACAGGCAGTACCTCCAAAATCTTTTCAAAGTACTGCTAGAAATTCAGCAGTACCTTCAAGGGAAACCTTTCAAAATACTGCTAACTATAGGAAACCTTTTAATCATAGAAGAGGATTTGGGAATATGGATCAAAAGTTATGTTTTGTGTGTTATAGTCCTGATCATTTGATTAAGCACTGTGACTATCATTCAGAATATTTAAGTAAGTTTCCAAAGAACAGACCTGCCAACCATAAGCCAAGGGAGACTAGACCAGTTTGGAATCACTCAAATAGGGTTAACCATAGTAATTTCTCTAAAGATTATTGGTACCCTCACCAGAAAAGACCTTTTTCCAAACCACCAGTACCCTCAAGTACTGGTAAGTCTATTGGTTCTCAAGCAGTACCCTCTAAAAGTACTGCTAAGTTTTCACCCAATCATGGTACTGCTAACACTTTTTCAAATGTAAGACCTAGGAAGATCAACTCGTACAAACCTAGAAGGCCTTACACAACAAATAGAGTACCTAAAGTTAAGAACCCAACACACAATGTTAAAACTAAATGGGTTAAGAAAGAAAGTACTGATGGGGGACAAGCAGTACTTTCATCAAATAAGGGTAAAACAGGGACAGTTGTTGATAATACAACACAAGTTTTGGAACCAAAGCAAATAATTCTTAATCATGCTTTTCAAAACAGTGGCGATTACATACTGAAAGAATTCAAGTATGTCACTCCACAAGGGGAACACAAGTCAGTAATGGCTTGGGTTCCTAAAGGTAACTAATCCTTTTCATTATTTGTGCAGGGCAACCCAGAGGAGGAGCTTAAAGATCATATTATTGTTGATAGTGGTTGCTCTGGCAGCATGACAGGAGACAAGGAGATCCTGTCAGATTTTAAGGTATATTATGGAGGAAGAGTTGCATTTGGGAATGATCCTGATGGAGGGAGAATTACTGGCAAAGGAACCATCAAGGCCGGGTGTATTGATTTTGAGAATGTTAGATATGTGAAGGAGCTCAAGTTCAACCTATTGTCAGTATCTCAGATCTGTGATAAGAAGTACCCTATTCTATTCACAGACACAGAGTGTCTTATCCTCTCTCCTGAGTTCAAGTTTGTTGATGATCACTTGGTAACACTGAAAATACCAAGAACCAATGATGTGTACAGTTTAGATTTGAAGAGTATCAACACTGCTGGAAGAGCAACATGTTTAGTAGCAAAGGCATCATTGGAAGAAGCACATCTATGGCACAGAAGATTAGGTCATGTGAATTTCAAGAACATCAACAAGTTGGTCAAAGGCAATTTAGTTAGAGGTTTACCTTCCAAAACATTCAAGACTGATCATTCATGTTTGGCCTGCAAGAAGGGTAAACAACATAAAGCTTCATGCAAAAAGCTTGAGGAAAGAGATATTAGAGAGCCTTTGGAGTTGCTACACATGGATCTGTTTGGTCCTGTTTCAGTGGAAAGTTTAAACAGGAAGAAATACTGCTTGGTTGTAACAGATGATTGTAGCAGATTTAGTTGGGTCTTTTTCTTGGGATTCAAAGATGAAACCTTTGATGCTATTCATGGCCCTTGAAAATCAATTGAGACTCAAAGTGAGAGGTATTAGATGTGATAATGGGACAGAATTCAAAAACAAGCATATGGATGAATTTTGTGCCAAGAAAGGAATAAAAAGGGAGTTTAGCATTGCTAGAACTCCACAGCAGAATGGTGTTGCAGAAAGGAAGAACAGAACATTGATAGAAGCAGCAAGAACAATGCTTGCAGATTCCCAATTACCTATTCTCTTTTGGGCTGAAGCTCTAAGTACTGCTTGCTATGTGTTAAATAGAGTATCAGTGACTAAACCTCAGATGAAGACACCTTATGAGTTGCTAATGGGAAAGAAACCAAACATTCGTTTTCTGAAACCTTTTGGCTGTTCTCTGACCATTCTCAATACTATTGATTCACTGGGAAAATTTGATGGTAAGTCAGATGAAGGATATCTATTGGGTTACTATACAAATAGCAAAGGATTCAGAGTATACAGCAGGGGTACCAAAAAGGTTCAAGACTGTCTTCATGTTGAATTTTTGGAAGATAAAGAAAATCAGAAAGGTAAAGGTCCTGATTGGATGTTTGATCTTGATCTCAAGTTCACTTCTTCTATGCTTGTCAGATAAGAAAATCAAGTTGTTTACAAAGAAGAAGATTCGCAGTACATTGTTCATGGAGTTAATGTTAGACCAGGAGATGTTCCTGATGAAGAACCCACAGTCATTGAAAAGGAACAAAGTACTGTCCAACCAACTACCATAGTATCTGATGAAGATCAAGCCATACAAGATGAACTTAATAGGATGCTTTTTTGTTAGGAATATAAATATTCATATGAAGGTTCGGTCACCCCGAGTATCTAATTAGCATTTATATAGCTCGTAGGCTTATTTATATTAGCTTAGTATTATTAGTATTAGTATTAATAGTATTAGTCGTATTTATATTTGTGGAGTGGGTCGGGGCTTTCCCCACTGTCAGCTCACTCCACAGCCCACTAGGGGCACCAATATGTAGTAGTATATAAGCCCCTTCCCACACTTGGGAAGGGTTGGAACTCTTGTCATATTTTACACACACAAGCTAATCTATTACAAGTTTTCTCCCAACTCTCTCTCTCTCTAGTTCATCTCATCTACCATGGATCTAATCTTCCACAACCCAAGACCACCCGAATCAACCACACAATCAAGATGGTTATATCCTACAATTGGTATCAAGAGCCATGGTTAGGTTCGATTGATTGTGTGTAGGTCTTAGTTTTTTTGGGTTCAAACCATTTTTCTTAAACTGTTTCACTCATCTGCTTTGGTCGAATCATTTCACCTTGTTCATATGTTGATGAATTTCATGTTGGGCTTAACTGGTTTGAGAAGAATATCACAAGTCCATTTGACTGTTTTTTTTTTTTTTTTTTTTTTTTTTTTTTTTTTTTTTTTTTTTTTGTGGCTTCATGTTCTTTGGTCAACACTTGTGTTCAACAAATATGTAAATCTTTTGGCTGTTCGAATATATATTATGATTGCTGCTTTCCACTTGTTGAATATAAAGTCAAGGTAAGTGTGGGGCTCATTTTCATTTTCTTGGCTGTTGTTCAACCTTTTGTTAAGTCAACAAGATTATGTCAGTCCACAACAAGAAGTCAATCTTTTTGTCCAATCCGTTTGTTTGCAAATCTATGTGCTACGGTTCTTTGCTTAATTCTCAGTTTTTTGAATGTTATTTCAAAACAACATGTCAGTCAAGTATTCACAAGCTTCATGTGTTTTCGTGGCTTATTTGAGGTTAAATGTGCTTGTTTGGTATGTATACGGAAATGTTCTTGATTGCTGTTTGTGTAAAAATGCCATGTTCTTGTATGCGGTTTGTGTATATTTTTTGGATAGTAGCCAAAAGGGGAAAAGGACAAAACTAGTGATAGTGACGTACAGTCTTGCACAGATGCGGTTTGTGGTCTTACAAGGATGCGGTTTGTGTCTATAATATTGGTTTTATCGTTCATGCTGTTTGTCTATTTATCATGAACGCGGTTTGTCTGTGTGATTATGGATGTTGTTTGTATGTATGATCATGAACGCGGTTTGTATGTATAATCACAAATGCGGTTTGTCTGATTGATCATGGATGCGGCTTGTGTGTTTGCACAGACACAGCTTGTGTGTTGTGCACAGACGCGACTTGTGTGTTGTGCACAGACGCGGCTTGTGTGGTTTGCACAGACGCGGCTTGTGTGTTTTGCACAGACGCGGCTTGTGTGTATTGCATACATGCGACTTGTATGGGTTGATAAAGGTGAAACAAAATAGGAGATGAAGCAGTGAAGAAGACACCATGACCACTAAACAATAATAACAGGGATTTTTATCGACCTCAGTTTGTAACCATTATCAATCAATCACTGCCAACACAATCCACAAACAATCACAATCTACTTCAACTCTAACCTAATCACATCTCCTCATATTACAACCTCATGCCACACCTTCAACATGACTTTAATCGAAAGGTTCTAATGATCTCAGATTTTATCATGGTTAGTCAGATTAACCATCAAAACTAATCAAGGTCTTTCACACGAAACTAAATCATCACTGATCCTGTCGACATTAAAGTGGCTTTATATGTCTGAATAGTCACAAGAAAGATTGAAACAAGATTGTTTCATCTTTTATTTTCTTTCGGCTCACTAAACTAAAATAAGACTGAAAATTAAAGTAAATTAATGAAGATCTCAGATCTGTTCTCATTGGTGGACGGATCTTTAAAGGTCAAATGTGTGAGAACATAATCCATCATCGATCAGTGAGAAGCAAGGCCTCTTTAGTAATATCCGAAAATAAAGAATGATTGATAACAAATCGGTTATAATCATTCTTTGGATCGTTCATACAAAGCAAAAGGGAAGAAACGTAAAACCTACCTGAGTAAAGATCATAATACCATTGTTGTGTTTGATTCAGATTAAAGAGGCTTCAGTGGAGATTAAGGTTTGGTTGACTATTGTTTTGCTGCGTTTGGGAGTTGAGAGTTTGGTGAGAGCAGATTAGAAAAGATGGGGGCGCATGATATGAGATTAGGGTTATTATAAGTTAGGGTTAAGTGGGATTAGTGGTGTTGAGTTTTATAGTCCGAACATATTGGGTTAGGTTTTGAATCACTACTAAATTTGGGCTGGGCTTGTTTAACTTAGTCTATGGGCTGGTTAATCACTAATGACGACTTGGATAGCATTTTGAGTTAGGCTTGTGGGCTCATTGTGATTATAGGTTTGGGCTGGCATATCTCATATACCCTTGGGCCACAGCTTGTCATACGTTGCATGTTAAACACAAGGAGCGAAATTTGGTGTTAAGTGCGAATTTTGTTGTAGGAATGTTCTTTGGGATATTAAATTTGGACAACAATCTTGATCGACCTTCAAAATTTCGAGATTGACAATTATTTTGGGTGGTGATATTTTCGGGTATATGAATGTCATAGAGATTACAGAGTTGCGGATTTGGCTGTATAGTCCAATTAGAGCCTACGACTTGAGTGAGCCTGCAATTTAATATTTGCAATTTGAGTTATAGCTGACAAATAATAATTTGTTTAAATTGCGATTTGTTAAGTTGCGTTTTGACTTTTTACAACTTGACTGATTGCAATCTAACCAGTTGCGATATGACGTTGCGAGTTGACACTTGCGATTTGACTAATTGTGATTTGGTTGATTGCAATCTGACTTGTTGCAAGTTGACAACCTGTGACTTGACGAGTTGCGATCTGATCAAGTTGTGATTTGACGTCTTTGACTTGAATTTTAAAAAATTAGTGTTGCACTTCACTCTTGGTTGTTCTTGTTGATTTCACGGTTTCTCTTTTTGATTTTAGAAAATCCCGCGAAAGATTCGATTTCTCGGTTTAAATCACAAGAGTTGTAAAATCCCGTGAAATTAATTTTGGACAAGTGGTCGGGACTTGGATTTAGACAAAATATAACTTACGGGGTTTGACTATTTTTTCCGGATAAGTTTGTGCTTCAAGATCAGCAGGAATTGGGAAATTATGGTAACTTGGTTGGTTTGTTAATTCACGGGTTGGTGTACTTAGTGTCACAAACATCTCGGGGTGGATGGATGCACGATGTTTGATGACCCTTGCTCAAGCGTATTTAAGGTGATTAGACCTGGATGTTCAAGAAGTGGATATATACAATAAAGGATGGAAGGTTGGGTATATATCACTACCTATATTTAAAGGAGTTACGTTGTTGTGCTCAATATAGGTTCTAAATCATAATTTAGTGCAAGTTTAAGTCGCGGACTTGTTCTTTATCAAGCTTCATCAAGTGATTGTTGTTTCTCAAGCTTCTAATGGGATTGTTGTTCAAGATCTTCTCAAGAGGTAGTCAGGCTTAAAGACAAGAGGTGATTTGTTTGGAGACATGTTTTAACCTCTTACTCACTTTAAAGTCATATGCATTTCATCAAGCGGTTTTGGCATATTACGAGCTTCAATGAATTGTTAATCTACTAAACCATTGATGATGAGGAATGCAAGGGGTTACTACAAGAGAGTCTTAATCACCATCTTCGTTGCGGTAGTTTCATTTGTCTCTTTCCATGTTTTGTGCCTGACAAATTCACAAACATCACGGACTCTCAGCTTTGGCAAAAAGGTCATTTCATGTCCTTTTTGAGGGGTTGAATTATCACAAGTTTCCTAGAAGTCCCGTCTCCAGTGGTTTGAATCTTAGCAGTTTCGGTTATAGCGGGTCAGATCGTAGCGATTCAGGATTCAGTGGATCAGTCTACAGCAGTTTGATACTTACTGTTGTGCAGTTAGTTCTTGAATTTATTTCTCAGATAAATCTCAAGAACTGTAAAATCCTGTACACAGTACGACAACTATTCCACATCCAAGTAGCTGGGTCAGACAGCTTTGTTTGATAGGACTGACTATGAGTCAGGGGCACTACTAAGAATTAGCGCATGTTTCTTCTCTTTTTGGCTAGTCAACAGCACAAGATGATCACGAAGTTAATCTGGTATTCTTTTTTTTGTGTGATTGAAGTTGAATTTCACGAAGGCGTCTACTTACTTTATCTTGAAGTCGGGGTTGGTTGGATGCATGACCTTCAATGATAACTTGCTCGTGCGTAAAATTTAAGTTGAAGACTTGGGTTATCTAGTTACCAGCAGTCGGGGTAACTATCACTTAAGAGTTATTGGAGTACTCAGTGTCACACGTCAATGACGATGTCGATAATCGCAAGAGGTGTTAATGTCTCATACTTTGGTTGGGTATTGAGCACTTAGAGATTTGCTTGGAGCATTAATTCTCTACACCGTTCTTCCAACATTAGTGCAAGCTTAAGTAACAAATTTGGGGACTTCTACTTCAGTTTTCAATATTGGTATATCGGGTTTTCTTCATTGAGTGGCCACTAATCTATGTACTAGGTTGGTTAGTTGGCCAAAGGTTTTAAAAGTTGTGATGTGATCTGTAATCTTCACAAGATATTCTTTACCCAAACTGATGTTCACCAAAAATCAAAATCAGTCATGCCACATTCAATCTGTTACTGCCTCACGGTTTCTTCTTGATTTTGTAAAATCCCGAGAAAGAACTTATTTCTCGGTTTAAATCATAGATTTGTAAAATCCCGTGATGATGGACTATGCGCTCTTAACCATGATCGGGTTAAAACCATTATCAAAGTTCAGTTAAAGCATCATAAAGGGCTAGATTTGGGCATTAACCACAAGACGTGACTACGGCGTTAATTCATTATTATTTATTTGAGGCTGAAGTGAAATTTCATGGGTGCGTGTACTTAGTATCTGAAGATATCGGGGAGGTTAGATGAAGATTCTTCGAGATCCTTGTTCGAGCTTTCAATACAATGACGAGGACTTGGATATCTAGTTATTTTGTCTTTCTCTCTATTACAAAATAACTATCACTTTAAGGAGTCACGTTGTAGTGCTCAGTGTCACACGAAGTTGTGGATATCCAAGAGGTGATGTACGTCTTATACTTGATGGTTGGTTGGTTGAAGAGTATAGAGTACTTAGGGATTCGATGTTGCACGAAGTCTCTACACCGCTCTTTGTCACGCATTAGTACAAGTTTAAGTCACAAGTTCGGGTTATATTACTTCAGTATCAAGTTCATCATATTGGGTTTTCTCCATCAGTGGTCACGACATCAAGCCGACAGAATGATAATGGGGTTGGTAACGAGTTAGATGAGAGAAGAAGTAAAGAGAGAGTTATGACGTCTGTACACATCAGTGCAGGCCTCGCTCTTCATCATAATGACGTCTGTACGCATCAGTGCAGGTCTCGCTCTTCATCATAATGACGTCTGAATACATCAGTTCAGGCCTCGTTCTTTAAAGAAAAGAAAAGTGTACGCTTGAGTGCACTTTATCTTCAAAAGAAGAGGAATCTTCTTATTTATGGCCATTCTCATCAACAAGTTTTACGCTCTTTCCGTGCTTATTCAGTCATCAAGTGGATCGGCGCATATTGGAGTATATTTTTATTCACATATTCAACCAAAAATTTCAGTTGACAGGCATATGCAATTTTTGAGGGGGGGGAAAGGGTGAATAAACAACATGTCAGTCTTCAAGAACCGTCAAGCGGAGCTACTTACCGTTGATGGTATTCATATTCACAAGTTCAATCATCAAAAATTGCAGTTGGCAGGCATATGCAATTTTTGAGGGGGGAAAGGGTGAATATTAATCTACATGTTGATTGATGATTGAGAAATGGTCATACGACTCCTGAATACGTCAGTTCAGGAGTCGTGCAAACCATGTTTCTCCAACACTACTTCTTCTGTCTATCAAGGTGTTGAAGGACATGGTCATGGAATGCTAATCGACAGTGTCTCACGGGCTGGTACAATCAGTAACAAAGGGTTTCTAGTCAATGCTTCATGTTCACGTCATTAGGCTACATGTACACATCATGATGATGATTCCGATTAATCGTAACCATCATGGGGGAGAGAAATGTGTACACCAAGGACGCACAGCAGGTTCACGTGATCGGGCTTAATCATTTATTCCGGTGTTGATAACCGCAGAGATGATCAGTGGTTCAACTTGTTACCTTGGTATTTACGTTTCACTGTTACATCATGGGCTGATTAATCGTAACCATCAGGGGAGAGAGAATGTGTACATCAAGGACGCACAACAGGTTCACGTGATCAGGGCTTAATATCCAAGGATGGATACATACTATAGATGATCAGTGGTTCAACTTGTTACTTTGGTGTTATACTTAAGACTGAAGAAGGTCGAGTCGTCAGTCTATTCTACATTCTCTGTTGGGAGTTATCATCTCATGTGTATGCTGCGGGCTGATGGGTTACATGTAAGGTTACTAGAAGGCATTTGGTGAGATAAAGATGATTGGTATTTTGTTCCTCCACATTGGGCAATCTTGAAGAAGGTCGAGTCTACAGTCTTCTCCACAGTGAAAACATGTTGAGCTCTTTTCTTACAACTTGATATTTAACTTAATCTCATGACAGTTCTTGTTTGATGAGTTGTGGAGTTAAGTTAGGTTCAAGTTGTTCTGTAGTTTAAGGTTAGGTCCAACTTGATTTTAACCTAATCTCATGACAGTTCTTGTTTGATGAGTTGTGAGGTTAAGCTGAAATCAAGTTGTTACTGGGCTTAAATTTGTGGTTTAGCTTAACCTCATGACAGTTCTTGTTTGATGAGTTGTGGGGTTAAGCTAGATTTCAGTTGAGGCTCAACTTAAACTACCAAAAAGATGCATAAGGTTTTTACGGCGTCACTCAAGGACGGGAGTGTTAGAAGACTAAAGACGGCATGCATTTGGTTATCAAAAGACTTCTTCATATTATGGGCGTTCATCCAAAGTCTTCTTCCTATTATGGGTGTTCATCAGAAAGGTTGTCAGATTGGGGGAGAGCACTAATTAGGGGAGAGTGAAAAGTCAGAATTAATCCCTGATTAAATGTGCTCACGTTACTCTTCAGCAAGTTAAATGATGGAAGCGGAAAAGATTCAGGATGCTGAGGAGTAGTGGTTTTCGGTTAGTATCCTTGTATATATTTTGCTTCTTACATTCTTTTTCATATCTTATACCATTTTGTAAATAGATATATAGAAATCTTGCTAATTGTAAATAGAGAAACTTAAAATCAGAAAAACCATAAAAATTAAAAAATTAGAAAAGACCAAAAATAGTTTCACCTAGGCATGTCTTCTGTTTATCGATAACATTTACGGACTTAGAAATGTCATTCAATAATGGCACGGGTCTTTAAATGAAGCTCGAGCAGAAGTTAAAATGGATGCTTAAAACATGTCTAAATGGCTTGCTATTACTTTAGATAGCAACCCGCGCTTCATATTGGGGAAAGACGTCGCCAAAAAGACGGCTGTTCCTCCAACTGGGTGATGTTCACCTGGGCATGGATTACTTCATATCCATGTTTCCTGATTTGATGTACGTTTCAGTGCATCATTTCTTGTAAAAGAAGAGAAATCTTCTTAGTATAACAAATAGTTTTCATTCTATGATTCTTCTGAAAATTATTTGTGAGACACTTGGTGAATATGTGTTGTATGAAATTTGTTTATACTTGGATTATGCATAAAATTTGTCACTCAATCAACGACTACAAAATCTCATGACAGTTCTTGTTTGATGAGTTGTGGGGTTAATTGATTTTAGTTGAGGCTCAACTAGAATACGGGTCATTGATTGAGGGGGAGAGTGAATTCAAATTTTATATCATCAAACGGGTTTCTGGATTAATTCATGACTCTTAGAAAAGGTTTTGCAGTTAATGGGGTATTAGTTGAAGAGGATATTGCTTAAATATATCAAATGACCAAGTGTGTTAGTTACTAGAAAATTTAGGACATTATGTGCAATTTGCTTGTAGTATCCTAGCTTCATATAACTAGAAGGTTCATTTGTATCTCTTTGGAATCCTCGTTTAATCCCCTAGATACATTAAAACTCAAAATCTGAAAGAAGTTAGAAAACCCGATGTGTTTGATGTTCTTGAATGCTCCACTGACATTTGTATGAACTAAGTGAATGAGTTTCAAATGTTGTTTGTCGATTGCTGCTTAATTGTTGTTGATAGTGTGCATATGTTCTCAGGATTAGCTTAGGTAGATTGCTATTATGTTAGAATCATATTCCTAAGATCCTGAATTGAATATTGAAATCCGTGTGAATTGCCATGTTCATGATTGCTATTTGCTCTTCATGCTAGATAGTGGTTTGACGTATTTCCTGATTATGGTTTGATTATAAGATGAACTTGGTATTATTATGTGGCAAGCTGCTGAAGGGTAGCTATTAAGGAATAGTGTATCTGTATGCATGTATATCTGTGTTGATATTCTTATGCAGATTCCATAGCCAAAATGAATGTGCCAGTTCCCATTCTAACCATTTAATCAGACGTTCAAATTCTATTGATTGGCTCGGAGTTCACCACGACAACAACATCGGCAACAACAACAACAACAACACCTTCACCTCCACCACCATCATTTCAACAAAGAAGTACTTACTCCGATCTCGCCAAGTGGGGATCTACAATACTTGGACGCTCTTGTTGGTGGATGGATAATCGATGTTGACCAATGACTCCTTCAGAAAAGCGGATGATCACAACATCTGTGCAAAAAGGTCAAACTCATATGTGTCATAATAATCAAATGTGAAAAATAAGCAGTGAATCTCCCTCTTAGATTAAGGGGGAGCATAGTATGTTCTCATCATCAGAATATATTAAATCGGACACATTTTCTCCCACATTTTCTAACTTATTTAAATCAATTGGGATCACAAATCTCAAAAGGTTTGAAATTTTTGATCGGGGGAGAGAATGTGATTTAAATATGAAACCTGATGAAAATGTGATGTGTTGGACTTAAATGTAAGCTCTCCCATATGTGCTAAACTCTTTCATATATCGATGCACATATTGAGGGGGAGCGAATTGACAAAAAGGATTTGGCATGCATCTTATGTGAGCACGGCTCAGACTTCACAAAAGAATTGACGAAACAAAACTGTCATCTATCGAAAGGGCATATCCTGGCCGGGTAATAATTTCAAGCTGGTCTAACCAGTGATGTAAGCGTGTCTCGAAAAGGATGTGTCTGAGTAGAGTGTACCATTTCGAGAAACTTTCTGTGGACTTGACCAGGCCGGGTAATAATTTCAAGCTAGTCTAACTAGTGATGTAAGCGTGTCTCGAATCGGTCATGTTCACTGAAAGTTGATCAATTCAAAAAGTGCGAGCTCTACCTAACATGTGCAAATTTATAAAACAATCAACCGAGCACATGTTGAGGGGGAGCATTTGAAAAATATAAAACTCTCAAGTGTTTGCAAAAATGTGTTTCAGAATCATGAACACTTGGAGAGATTTTTCAAAGATTTGGTTTGGCAATTGATGCGTGGGTTTTGCAACCTTACAACAGGTTTTACCTCTCGAGGGATCTCAAGAGGCTTACAACCCCACCAGGCAGTGTACCTGACCGATGTAGTATAGTGTAGTGGTAAGTACGGGGGATTGATCGTTCTCCACAGGGAATAGTGTTCGTTAGGTATGAAAGGCTACTCTAATTAGGTCTAAGGGTTGAGGAAGATTCTTTTTATGTTTTTTATATTTTTTATGAAAGCAAGTAAAATCTCGGTTTTGAAGGAGTGGGCGGAATTAGTTGCTAATCAACTAACCCAAATTACTACGAATGCAATAAAATAAAATAACAAAATGAAATGTGGTGAGAAACTTATGTGTAGAGAAATGTGTTTACTTAGATTTCCTTACTCCCTAACTATCTTTTACCGGTTAATTAGTGTGTATTAGTCGCGTGGATGACGGGTGTATTCCTTAATACCATTCGTGGGGTGGCGTACTTACTTCCCCAAACTCTACAAGCTCCTACTTCACTCCTATGTCGAGCCGGCTAGGAAGCTCCTAACATGGGATCACTAAAATTCGCTTGTGCATTAAATACAACCATAAAAACCTTTAGTACGCGTTTGGTTCATGTTTCTTAAGACGTTCAAGCAAGTTACCGAATAGGAAGTTAGCCAGTTTTCTTAAGCCTAACATAGATAAACAATCATCCAATACAACTAATAACACACTAACAACTAATAATCAATAGCTAGGTTTCATTAGATCTAAGCAAACACAAGATAAAATTAGCCTAACATGTTAAACAAAAGACAAGCATAAGATAGAATCAAACAACACATAGACATAGTGAATGATTAATTGATAACTTATCTTTCAATGAAACATGGAAGATCTCAAGGCTAAAAGCCCTGAAAAAGTAGCTAAAATCGTCTTAGGGTTTTATCCCAAAATTCCACACACTAAGCCCTCTCTTAATGACAAAAAATTAGAAAACTATATATAGATTTTTGGATCTGACGGCGTCACCTTATGGGTTGTGACGCCGTCACCTCGCCGCTTTTAGGGTTCCCGGATGACCTTCTTGACGCCGTCCCTCTTTAGCTCTTCAAAAATCGATTCTGGCCTATCAAGGCTTGACGCCGTCTAACCATGAACGTGACGCCGTCCCCTTATGATTTAAGCCGTGACGCCCTTGATTTAGTTAAAGCGTGACGCCGTCAGAATTCACATGCTATTTTCACTGGCTTATCATGAGTAAATTTCACGTCCACTTTTTCTTGCCAAGGCATGACGCCATCCCATGTTAATTGTGACGCCGTCAAGAGTAACTTTTAGCCGATTCTTGAGACTTTGCCGTTTTCTTCACTTTATGCTCCAAAAACGTCCAAAATGCCTCCTTTTCCAGATTTCTCCTCAAAAGTACCTAAAATGACAAAAGGAACGATTTAGGGCGATATTTGATCAAATAAATACGATTTCGGGCTTAAATGACCCCTTAAAAGCGGCACACTTTTCGCCTCATCAAATACCCTTACACTTGAGATTTGCTTGTCCTCAAGCAAATGCGCTTTTATTCTAATCAAAATACAAGTTAGGGGTCATTTAATGCAAACATAAAAGTAATTACAACAAATAATCGTTCCACTTCAATCATGATAAGCACGGAGATTACATACTAGCACCTCACAAGTAGTGTTTAGATACTCACATCTCTCAAGTGTCATCAAAATAAATCTCATAAATGAAAACGGATAATATCTCTCACTACCTGTCATAGCAAATAGATTACCATAGGCTTGGGAAAGGATCGAAAACCTCCTCCACTAGGCGTAAGCACCTAAGATAAACTATCAAAGAGGGCTTTTAAACGGGTTATAACGTTAGGTGTAGGGAAAAGGAAAACACGGTTTTGTTGGATAAGGGATATTTTACTGGTGGCGAGTTAAAGATCTTGATCAATTACATGTACTATACAATGTTGCTAAGCCAAGACTAGACTCGATCTTAAGCTAAAAACAAAATAACAAAATAACAAAAATATAAAACAAACATAAAATGAAACGGGATGGTAGTCCGTATGTTTTTTCTATTTTTCATTTTCTCATTTTTTTGTGTTTTTCTTGATTTTTTTTTTTTTTTTTTTTTTTTTTTTTTGACATACACTTTTGCCCTACCATCCAAAATAATACATCATAGGGGCATTGCATTCCCCTTACACTTGAACTTTTACATAACTTTACAAATACTAATCTAATGACTCGAATTAAGATAATTGAAAAACTTGGAGTACTTTTAAAATATTTAGCACATATGGGGGTAATAAATGATGTTCTTCCCCATTACTCCATTACACTAGTACTTTACCCATGAGTCCCAATCGTCCCAAAACAATATGTACAAGGATATGACTCGACTTAGCAACCATGTAATCAACTAGATAATTAACTTGGGTTTAAACAAATGTTGTAACAATAATGCACTAAAAATGAGTGCATACAAGGTAGGCTAAGGCGATTTGGGTGTACATTTTAGTGGGGTGTAACAAATTCTTCCTTTAAGTAAGATGCTTAAAGGTCGAAACGAAAAGATAGGCTCTGAGGGGTGTACTAGGGGTATCGTGTACCAAAAATGGGTACAACGCAAAGGGTGTGGGAGAATTACTTGACCAATGTAGCCAAAGTAATTATAACAAAAACACAGGTGTAAAACAATGGGTTAATCCTAATGCCTCTTATCATGTAGTAAATCTAACTACACGAATGTAGTCTCACTTGTGGCCTTGGAATGGTCCTAACGCAAGTTCTAGAATCTAAGTGCTACCGGTACACACATCATAGCATAAATGCTTTTCCTACCAATTCTAGGGGCGAACCTCACATATTTGGGGTGGAAAATTTTTTAGTGGTACGGTTTTTGTGCTAGTCATATAACTCCTATCCGTGAGACGCTCATTAAGATCAAAGTTTCACTCCTATATGTTGTAAAAAATTTTAAATTTGGCACTAAAATTACCTTAACAAGTATTTATCTCAGTTTTATTACACATCTACTATTAAACAAACAAAAATCAAGCGCAATAGCATTCTCTAATCGTACTTTTACCCTCCCCTTACACTTAAGATGAACATTGTCCCCAATGTTCAAATAACAAGATGTAAAAGCATAAAGTAAAAGAATGAAATCAAATACTCCCCTGATTCGTTCGGTGGATAATGAAATTACACGGTTAAATCTTCCTCCAAAGAGAATGTTGAAGCTCCATGACTAATGCATCGCCATAAGCTTGATTCCATAAACATCTCCTTGTCCAAAATAACCTGTTAAACCTGAGAAAACAAACACGAAAACCTGCATAACATCGGCGGGATAAAATCTATATATAAGGATATAATGCTTGTGGAATGATAATTTTTGCAGATTCCTGGAGATTATAAGTTGGAGATTTTAATAAAAACTTTTTTTTAAAAACAAAACTTTCAAAAATTTCTGAAAATTAAATCTGACGCCGTCAGGTTATAAACCCTGACGCCGTCAGAAATGACCTGACAAAAATTTTCATTTTAAGTTTCCGGAAAATTTCTGGAAAAACCTTTACCTTACTTCCTGGAAATCCTGCAAAACATCATTATGACTCGATACAAGCATTTGACTCAAACAAATACGAATATGTATGCTAAATTATTATTAATACGATTCATGTTAATTTGTGTTCTAATAAACCGATTTGGATTTCCCTTACACTTATCTTTTGCAAAATACCTTTATATGTAGTTAAGACGAAGTTAAAAACAACATAAAGCATTTTCACAATTTACTTTTGAACATGAATCAATAATAATAAAAATTAAACACACATACGGAAACAAATAAAATCAAACAATCAAACAAATAAACACACAAAGCAAATAAAACAAATATCAAATGAGGCAAGCATGCGATAAATAAAATCAATGTAACAAATGTTTTAAGGCAAACAGATGCCTTCCCTAAATTATTACAGACCATATTGTTTCAACACATACAACCAAATATCAAATTGTTCAAACATCAACACATCAAATCACATCATCACTGGTGTGGGGGACCCTGGCGATAGTCATAGCCTGGAGGGAGGTGCCCGTAGTACCCATATGGCGGGTAATCCTGCTCACGACCTGGGAAAGGGTCAATCTGCAGATGCGGGTCCAACTGATCACGTGTAGAAAGATGCTGCATCTGACGAACCGTGTGATCGTACATCCAGTCGAACCTGTCGTCCACCCTGGTCCTCCACGTATCAACCTGGCCCATCCAGGTCCCCTGGTGAGCCTGCCAGTCCCCCCTGCTCATATGCCGGTAGTAATCAGCTGTACCGGCCTCATACCCCTCATGCTGCTGCTGCTGGGGCTCCTCCTCCTCCTCATCATCCTCATCATCATCATCCTCAGCTCCAACTGGGTGATACCACATAAAGGACCCGTCATGCATCTCCATAATCACCTCCATCTGCTTCAGGGACCTCTCCTTCACCGTCCTGCATTTATCACCACTCAAATACCTCATGACCTCGGGCCTGAGGACTCCATAAGACTGGGCCAGTCGGGTGATGAACATCCCACCATAAATCCTGTCACCTTCCCTCTCCCCAACTCCACCATGCATAAAGCTAGCAACCCAAAACGGGATGTTGCAGTAAACATCATTAGAGTAGATGGTGTACAGGTAGAAGAGATCAGAAGCTGTGACACGGTGGTGAGAGCTGTGACGTCCTGTCAAGCTGTAGGTGAGGCAACGATGAGTCAACCGAACCCTAGGATCCCTGATTTGGGATGCCACAGTGGTCGAGGTATACACCCCATCCCCAATAGTCTGCCAGAACATGGAGCACCTAAAATCATTCTTCATCGACTCCCCATGCAACAACCTCTGCATGAACCCTGCCTGAATGGTATCATGCTGATCGTATAACCCAAGTCTCCACCCAAACTCAGTAACAGAACACGTCCTTAGCTCACCCCCCAGCCTGAAGTAGATCGTGGTACCGCCCACATCGGTCCTTGCCTCAGCCATGTCAAAATGAAAGGTGGCAAAGAACTCCCGTACCAACTCCTCATATACCGGCTCCTGAATCTTAAACAGTCTTTCCCACTGGGGGCCGGTAAACCCATCTGTCTGAAAACTTTGGAGAAAAGTCTGCTCAAGACCTACTCTCCTCAGAAAGCCCCAATCAACCACTGCTCCATTCTCGACCTTGTGTAGTAGCAATTGTGCGTATTTGCTTGTAGCAGCATCGTTGTCAAAGATACCCCAACTGAGGACCGTATCCCCAAAGTTTTCTTGAGATCGGGAAGAACTTCCTCGGCTGGGTCTTTGACGCTTACTCATTATCTGGAACAAAGCAGGAGGAACAAAAGTGTTAATATGTGAATTAAAAGACTTGGTGGCGCATCAGACAGGTCTGACGCCGTCACGCTTTGATAGGTGACGCCGTCAGATTTGATCAGTGTTCAAATCCATAATTACGAGGGAAAAATCAATATTCAAACTTCAGGCTCAATAACCACACACCACTTTTTGCAGAAAAATGGGTGATTGGATCACAGGTTATGGTTCAAATTCGTGGCCTCCCTATTAGTGAATAGACCCAATTGATTGCCAATCATCAAATGCTTTAATCTTTGTTAAATAACACTAATTAAAACACATTATGAGTTCTAAGCATGAATCAATCCTAGGGTTTCACGAGTTGGGGATTTTCGAAATTTACAAATCCTATGAGTAATTGAAGCGAAAAGAATGAGTAAAAATTACTTACCACGTGAAGATTGGGAGCGGGAATTGGCGAATTTGTCCTGGGAAAATCGGAGGTGGGGTTGGAGAGGATATGGTTTGTGGGGTTTGTGATGAAAGTGATGGAATTAAAGTTATTATTGCTGTGCAGACGGGGGTGACGGCGTCACGTTCAAATTCTGACGCCGTCAGATTAGCGTATTTTGCAACTTTGTGCCAGTTTACAAATGAGCCCCTCGTACTTTAAGAGAGCAGCTAGTCAGGGTCAATAATCCTGATAGCTAGTCTCGTTAACAAGTTCCTCCTGGGTCAAATGTTTTTTTACTGTCACGGGGTGTAGTAAAATGTTGAAAAGGGTCGGTTGGCGTCTTATTCAGGTTCCAATTTTCATCAAGGCAAGTATTCAGGGAGTGAGAGGGACTTTCCCAGGGGGTTTTCGAAATGATGGTGTGCTTTAATTGAGTTCTTCTCACACCTGGCTTAAAGCCAAAAGATCGTTTCCTAGCTTCATGAAAGTTAGGGAGCGTGACAACCATGCTCCCCACGAAAATGCTACGATCTTGAGAATTCTTTTTCTCGCGAGAGGATCCAAATAAATAAGAGGGTTTTAAAAGTGAAGGCTCGGGGAGGGGGGTTTCATCATCCCATTCGTTGTATGGTTCATTAGGGACCGGGAGTTCAAAGATCTTCTCGATCTTTTTGTGTGAAGCTCCCTCCCTAATTTTCTCTTTTATTCTCGAGATGAATTTGTCTGCTAGTCCCATGAACATATCTTGGGTGTTTTTCAAGTGAGTTTCTAATTCCTTGATACGTCTCTCTTGGTTGGTCACGAAAGTTAGCATTATCCCTTCAAATTCATCTTGTCGTGAGAATTGGTGAAACGTATGTTTACCAATTGGGTTCACGCACTCATCGGGATTTTCATCAGCCGTAGGTATCTCAGCTTTCATTAAGCTCTCAACCTGCCTTATTATGTCTGCGAACAGCTGTTCTTGGGTTGCACCCATGCAATTTAAAATCCCTTCTTCCGAGAATGTTGAGTCATCCCATTCTTCTTCTTCGTACTGTGCTAAGTCCTCAATGACTTCCCAGCACTTATCGACACTGAGCCTGCTCAATCTCCCATTGGCGGCGTAATCTATGGCTCTTCTAGTTTGATGACTGACACCATCATAGAAGATTTGGATTTGTAGCCAAGGATCCATGCCATGGTGAGGGACTTTTCGGAGTAAGTCCTTGAATCGAATCCATGCCTCGTAGAGAGTTTCGCCTTGACGTTGTTGGAACATCAAGATATCATTCCTTAGCTTGGTAGTTCTTCCCGGTGGGAAAAACTGAGCAAGGAAACGAGTGGTGAGATCATCCCAAGAGGTGATGGATCCTGCGGGTTGACGTTCTAGCCATTGATTAGCTTGGTCCCGCAAAGAGAATTGAAAGAGACGCAATCGGGTCGTCTCTCGAGTGGCAACATCAAGGTCTATAGAATCAACGATTTTAAGAAAGTCCTTGAGATGTTGATTAGGATCTTCAGAACGAAGTCCATGGAATGCGCATCCACTTTGCACCAACCGGATGGTGTCGGATCGCAAGGGTGTGATATTGGCTCCTTGAGTGAGCTCAATGGTGTTTCGATAGCCATGGTGACTAGGACGGGAATATTCTCCTAAAGTACGGGCTCTAGGAGGTGGTGGTGGTTGTTGTGGTGGTGGGTTGTGTGGGTTAAGGATATTACCATCTTCCATGATGTCGGACGGTAATGGTTACGAACAAAGACACGAAGAAAATAGATAGACTAAAGAAAACCTAGAAAAATAAAATAAAAATCTCACTAGAAAGGAATCTAGTGAGTAGACCTAATAGAAATAAAAATTCAACCTAAACAATAACTATTCCCCGGCGACGGCGCCAAAAACTTGATGCGTGGGTTTTGCAACCTTACAACAGGTTTTACCTCTCGAGGGATCTCAAGAGGCTTACAACCCCACCAGGCAGTGTACCTGACCGATGTAGTATAGTGTAGTGGTAAGTACGGGGGATTGATCGTTCTCCACAGGGAATAGTGTTCGTTAGGTATGAAAGGCTACTCTAATTAGGTCTAAGGGTTGAGGAAGATTCTTTTTATGTTTTTTATATTTTTTATGAAAGCAAGTAAAATCTCGGTTTTGAAGGAGTGGGCGGAATTAGTTGCTAATCAACTAACCCAAATTACTACGAATGCAATAAAATAAAATAACAAAATGAAATGTGGTGAGAAACTTATGTGTAGAGAAATGTGTTTACTTAGATTTCCTTACTCCCTAACTATCTTTTACCGGTTAATTAGTGTGTATTAGTCGCGTGGATGACGGGTGTATTCCTTAATACCATTCGTGGGGTGGCGTACTTACTTCCCCAAACTCTACAAGCTCCTACTTCACTCCTATGTCGAGCCGGCTAGGAAGCTCCTAACATGGGATCACTAAAATTCGCTTGTGCATTAAATACAACCATAAAAACCTTTAGTACGCGTTTGGTTCATGTTTCTTAAGACGTTCAAGCAAGTTACCGAATAGGAAGTTAGCCAGTTTTCTTAAGCCTAACATAGATAAACAATCATCCAATACAACTAATAACACACTAACAACTAATAATCAATAGCTAGGTTTCATTAGATCTAAGCAAACACAAGATAAAATTAGCCTAACATGTTAAACAAAAGACAAGCATAAGATAGAATCAAACAACACATAGACATATTGAATGATTAATTGATAACTTATCTTTCAATGAAACATGGAAGATCTCAAGGCTAAAAGCCCTGAAAAAGTAGCTAAAA
>CP139506.1:19390581-19457026 GCA_021014915.2 Artemisia tridentata subsp. tridentata | reverse complement strand
GCCATGTTATTTCATTTTCCAACTAAATTTCATCGAGTTTTAATGCTCATTATTGATGTGTAATTGAAACTACGCGCGAAATCTTGATTCTGGTTTGACCTTTAATGTAAAACTTACGGGTTTAATTTGTAGTTATTTCGAGAAAAAATATCTATAGTTTAGAAACAAAAATGATAAAAGTTTAAAGATTTTCATTGTACCTGCATTTAGTGTTTATTTTGCTAAAACAATGAAAATAGTTTGTACTTCTTTTTACTACATTTCTTCTTTAGATTTCATTTTAATGACTCAAAACTATGTATTTTGACATGATGGTGTTAAAATGGCTCGGCGTCAAAGTGGCTCAACGTTAGCTCGTGGTGGGGTCTTCGTGGTTATGGTTCGAGCAAAAGAAAGTATTCCCCCTCTTTTTTTTTTCCCAAACGTGGTAAGTGGTGGTAGTACGTGTCTATTGCGGGGTAAAAATGATAAGGAAGCAGTGAAAGTTACAATAATGTTATGCTAAGGTAACAACAATGATATGACCAGTGTACTACTAACTAGGGTTACTTTTATAATCAATTTATAAAACACCACAAACGTATCATTACATACATCCAAACATCATGTATAGATTTATGATATCTTAAAGCAATGTACTCCGTAATTATTATAACATAAAAGCTAGTTAATTCGTTCTATTATATGAAAGATAACATCATGTACGACACTAAAACATGCGTAATCTATTCATTTGTCTAGCTATTTTACCAATCAATATGTTTTCACTCATTTTTGTTAAAAGCTTGTTTCATATCTCGAACATTACGCGATATGGTACAGATTTTAACACGTCTATATTCAATACAAAATATTTATCGTTTAGTAAAAAACACTACGACGATGGTTTATGTTATAAATATATACGGTTATAATATCTCTGGTTATAAAAACATCATAATTTCTTGTTCACATGTGGTTGTTAAGATCTCGATTTTGAACTTAAAATTTTACAATATTACTGTCTCACAAAGCGAAAACGCGTCGGTATAATTTAAAGTTCAAACCATAAGCAACTACATGTTAAGAAGATGAAATAAACAAACGCGAAAAATCAAAATCGAAAAAGAAATTGAAGTGAAAGGAGTAAGGACAGACAAATTGTCAAAGTAACAATCAATGTTTAAAAAAACACTTTAAGATTCAAAATTATATCGACTAGTACATTGACTGACTTCTAACCTCAGTTACAAATAAATTACGGAGTATCTATATATTAAAACATGGGAACGGTGCTACAGTGCGCATGAACAATATATGCTACAGTGCAGCACAGTGCCGTCACTGTAGCAGCTACAGTATTTTTTTTATTATTATTTTTTTATTTTTTTTTGCGAAAAAATAATAATTTCGGAAAAAAAAATTAATTTTGGCCAAAAAAATAAAATTCGAAAAAAAAAAATATAAAAAAATCCAATAAAAAAAATTTCGAAAAAAAATTATAGAAAAAAACAATTCAAAAATATATATATATATATATTTTTTAAAATTTTCAAGAACCTAACATGTAATGATTATATGAATTCAATGACCAACCACATTGTACAAACAAAATAATTGTGAACCTACAAAACGTAAAACACACATCGTACAACAAAAAACAACTATCTGAACAACCCGCTGCAACGCGCGGGCTTCTATGCTCGTTGCATTAATTATTGGGGCATACTAACCGGACCCTCCCTACTAGGGAGGGCTGCCATTTTTGTCCCCTTGTCCCTCACTTGTCCCTCACTATTTACAGTGCAGCACAGTTTTTTTTCTAGTTTCTGTTTCGTATTTATGACAGTTTTATAGTTTTTGTCAGTTTCTGTTCCGTATTTCTGTTCCACATTTTCAGGTTTATAGCTTTTTGATATAAACAAAATTATAAAAATAAAAAATAAATAAATAAAATAACGGAGAGGGTTAGTATAACAAAAATGGGGAGGGTCAGTATATCACGTGCCTTAATTATTTTATGGTTAACGTTGTTTTTATAGTGACAAGTGTTGTGTTCACCTAAAGTAAGAACATAGTTATTTATTTATTATTTTTCAAAAAAAAAAGTTATTTATTTATTAATATTTAAATTTTAGTTTTAAAATGTTTATGTTCTTGTTAACTTCGTTGTTTTTATTTTTGTGAACCAAATATTTTCTATGACCTTTTAAGCTTTACAAGAGAATTTAAAAAGAATTCCGTGTTGTTTTGTTGAACTTTTATCTACAAGACTACTATTTTTATACGAAATAGTTCTCTAAATAAACCAAAAATGAAAGTTTGATCCACTATTTAGACAAAAAGAAAAAATTGTACATTTTTCGACATATACGACAAATCAATTGTGCGGCTTCATTAATATTTTGACACGTATCTTATTTTTAATTTGAAAAATACTAATTGTTGGTGGATATTATTTTGTGACTCACGACTATCATTTTTTCGTGCGACCAAATTTTGTTTTTTTCCAAAAAGACAAAAAAAATCATTTTTTTTTAGTTTTTGAAAAAAGAGAAAATTTGGTCGAAAAAAGGCAATAGTTACACAAATAGCGTAAAGTCAAATCTATATATGGGTAACTTATAGTACGTTAATAACAAAAAATATGACACGTGTCAAAGTATTGATGAAGGCATATAGTCGGTTAGTCGTACAAGTATATTTTGAAAAATGGTTTTCCTTTTTTCCTAAACAGTGGATATTTTTTTGTCCATTAAGAAATTTTCTCTTTTTAAATTGTGATGTTACATGACAAGTTTGGTTAATTTACAGAATATTTCTTACACAACAATTATTTGCTTGGATCGGTCCCATAGGATTACTTCATGTGGTCAAATCATCTTGCCATTTGAACATCCTCCATTAAAGCTCAATTGAAAAGGTACAAAGGTTATGTTATATCATATGATTTGTCATACTTCCATTTATTGCATATGAATATGCACATGAATATGCACATGAGAAACTTCAAATGTTGTATCATACTCCCTCCGTCTCAATTTATTTGTCCATATTTCCTTTTATAAATGTCTCAAATTAATTGTCCACTTTCCTTATTTAGTAAAAACTAGAGAATCTAAAGGAGGAATATTCCATTTTAGTGGTTGAAAATTAAAGTGGCCCCACTTTTATTAAACTTTGTGTTTTCTCTCTCCTGACAAATAAATTGAGACGGAGGGAGTATGATTTTAAAGTTCTGGTATATTACAACGAAACTAGAGTATGAGTTTGCTTGAAAACTTCAAATGTTGGCATAAGCTTAAGCTTAACCCGTAAATTTGTGATACTAAAAACACATTCACGATTCTTAGCTCATGACAAAAGCACGAAGTTTATCATGGTTCTTACAAACAAGTATCACAAAAGCTCTTGTCATGTAACGGTTCATAGAAACTTTACCTGCATAGATTATTTGTAAAACAAAGTCTCGTATCGATTATAGAAGAAATTTATAAAATTATAAAACCAATATAAGATACTGAGGAAGAGACTATTTTTCTTTTCTTTTTTCAATTACTTTTGTCGAGAGATGTTGAAGCCGCTTTAGGCGATTTGGTTAACAACAAACATCATCATTTTGACATACCTAATACATTCTTCATTTTTTTTTTTACAACCAATGAATAAAACGAATCACAAACGTGTTTGGGAAATAAATATTATTAAAACCTAATTGATGTTGATTTTGTCTAAACATCTTATTAATTATCCGAAAATATAACTAACTTGAAACATCTTCGAGTATTGTGTAGTTAACTTTTTTATTATTATTTATTTTATTTTTCTTTTGCTATTATAATACAAAAGTTTTAAATTTGGAATTTTATGTGTATTTGTGACCATTTTACCCATACTTTACTTTTATTACCTATTTTTGACCCACAAAAAGCTGAGACTTTTAACTTCCCTAACAATGTTCGACACGGATGGTCTCTTGTTCTTGAAAATAGCTTCGTTCCGCTCATTCCAAATACACCAACAAGTAGTGTAAATAACCGCTTTCAAATGAGCTTTCTTCACTTTGCCATACCTGTTATCTTCATGAACCGAAAGCAGTTCCTTGATAGAGAAAGCGAACAACAGAGGGATATTGCACCAAATATTTTCTATGACTTTGTAAGCTTTACAAGAGAATTTAAAAAGAATTCCGTGTTGTTTTGCTGAACTTTGAGCAAAGAAATAACCTATACTTTCAAAATTATCTACAAGACAACTATTTTTATACGAAATAGTTCTCTAAATAAACCAAAAATGAAAGTTTGATCCACTATTTAGACAAAAAGAAAAAATTATACATTTTTCGACATATACGACAAATCAATTGTGCGACTCCATTAATATTTTGACACGTATCCTATTTTTAATTTGAAAAATACTAGTTGTTGGTGGATATTTTTTTGTGACTGACGACTATCGTTTTTTCGTGCGACCAAATTTTGTTTTTTTCCAAAAAGACAAAAAGAAAATCATTTTTTTTTTTCATTTTTTTTTTGAGAAAAGAGAAAATTTGGTCGAAAAAAGGCAATAGTTACACAAAAAGCGTAAAGTCAAATCTATATATGGGTAACTTATAGTAAGTTAATAACAAAAAATAAAACACGTGTCAAAATATTGATGAAGTCATATAGTCGGTTAGTCGCACAAGTATATTTTGAAAAATGGTTTTCCTTTTTGTCTAAACAATGGATTTTTTTTTTGTCCATTAAGAAATTTTCTCTTTTTAAATTGTGATGTTACATGACAACTTTGGTTAATTTACAGAATTTTTCTTACACAACAATTATTTGCTTGGATCGGTCCCATAGGATTACTTCATGTGGTCAAATCATCATTCATAGTACCTTGGTTTTTAGGACAACTCAAAAAAGACCCGTATGTGCTGTATTATCTCGTTATTGCACAATGGGGATCCAACAATTTATAAAATTTATGGCAAAATTAGCCAGGTTTATTAATTTAGCCAGGACTCATAAATTTTATAAATTGTGCAGTAACGAAATAATATACAGCACATATGGGGTCTTTTTTGAGTTGTCCTAAAAACCAAGGTACTTGCTATTTGAACATCCTCCATTAAAGCTCAATTGAAAAGGTACAAAGGTTATATATCGAAAATTTGTCATACTTCCATTTATTGCACATGAATATGCACATGAGAAACTTCAAATGTTGTATCATATGATTTTAAAGTTCTGGTATATTACAACGAAACTAGAGTATGAGTTTGCTTGAAAACTTCAAATGTTGGCATAAGCTTAAGCTTAACCCGTAAATTTGTGATACTAAAAACACATTCACGATTCTTAGCTCATGACAAAAGCACGAAGTTTATCATGGTTCTTACAAACAAGTATCACAAAAGCTCTTGTCATGTAACGGTTCATAGAAACTTTACCTGCATAGATTATTTGTAAAACAAAGTCTCGTATCGATTATAGAAGAAATTTATAAAATTATAAAACCAATATAAGATACTGAGGAAGAGACTATTTTTCTTTTCTTTTTTCAATTACTTTTGTCGAGAGATGTTGAAGCCGCTTTAGGCGATTTGGTTAACAACAAACTTCATCATTTTTGTTTGAAAATAATACCATCATTTTGACATATCTAATACATTCTTCATTTTTTTTTCTTTTCTTTTTTTTTTGTACAACCAATGAATAAAACGAATCACAAACGTGTTTGGGAAATAAATATTATTAAAACCTAATTGATGTTGATTTTGTCTAAACATCTTATTAATTATCCGAAAATGTAACTAACTTGAAACATCTTCGAGTATTGTGTAGTTAACTTTTTTATTATTATTTATTTTATTTTTCTTTTGCTATTATAATACAAAAGTTTTAAATTTGGAATTTTATGTGTATTTGTGACCATTTTACCCATACTTTACTTTTACTACCTATTAACAATGAAAGGCAAATTGGTCATTGTGTTAGCTATACAATTATAGCCTATCTTATGATCTATTTAAGGTAAATGGATAATCACATGCTATAAGATGAATGATTGATATCACATAAATGAGTTTATTGATTGATTTCATATGTAGGAATACAAGATACATTTATATCCTATCTTATGATCTATTTAAGGTAAATGGATAATCACATGCTAATCACTAATCATGTACAGCTCATTTCATACTAATCTCTTTGCCTTAGCACTTATCTATAATGTACAGCTAACACTCCCCCGCAGTTGGAGCGGGAGGACACCGTACGCTCAAACTGGAGCGAAATTCTTCAAATAATGCAGACGACAATCCCTTTGTGAAAATATCTGCAAACTGATAACGAGAAGGCACATGAAGCACTCGAACCTGACCAGCAGCAACCAAATCACGAACAAAATGTATATCAATCTCAATTTGCTTGGTACGCTGATGCTGAACAGGATTGCAGGACAAATAAACGGCACTGACATTATCACAGTAAACAAGCGTAGCGGAAGATAAAGGAGTATGCAACTCACGCAGCAAATTGCGTAACCAACAAGTCTCAGCAACAGCATTGGCAACACCACGATACTCCGCCTCTGCACTAGAACGAGAGAGCGTCGGCTGACGCTTAGAGGACCAAGAGAGTAAGTTGTTGCCAAGAAATACACAATAACCTGAAGTCGATCTCCGTGTAGTGGGGCAACCAGCCCAATCCGCATCAGAATAGGCAACCAAATCTGTAGTAGATGAAGAGAATAACTGCAGACCATAATCCAGAGTACCCTGAACATACCTCAAGATCCGTTTAAGAGCAGAGAAATGAGGCTCCCGAGGATCATGCATATAAAGACAGACCTGCTGAACTGCATAAGATATATCAGGTCTAGTAAATGTAAGATACTGTAGAGAACCCGCAAGACTCCGATATAAAGTCGGATTAGATACCGGATCACCATCAACCCCAAGTTTAGATTCAGTAGCAACAGGAGTCCGACAAGGGTTACAATTAACCATATGTGCTCTCTCAAAAACCTCAATAGCATATTTCTTCTGAGATAAAAATAACCCTAAAGAATCACGTGTAACAGAGATACCCAAAAAATAATTAAGTGGACCCAGATCTGTCATAGCAAACTCCTGATGCAAGGATCCAATAATCCGATGCAACAAACTCTCAGAAGAAGCTGTGAGAACAATATCATCAACATATAATAAGAAGTAAGCAGTATCAGGCCCCTGTCTGTAAATAAATAAGGATGAGTCACAACGACTATGAGAAAAGCCAACCCGTGTAATATAAGTTGCAAAACGCTGAAACCAAGCTCGGGGGGCCTGTTTGAGCCCGTAGAGAGACCTCTGTAACAAACACACACATAATCAGGATGAACAGAATCCCGAAATCCAGGAGGCTGATGCATATAAACTGTCTCAGAAAGATCACCATGTAAAAAAGCATTCTTGACATAGAGTTGATGAATCGGCCAATGTCGAGAAGCCGCTAAACTAAGAACAGTCCGAATAGTACCCGGTTTAACAACCGGACTAAAGGTCTCATCAACATCAACCCCCTCTAACTGTGTACTACCGTTTGCCACAAGACGAGCCTTGTAGCGGCTAAGCGTGCCATCTGCCAGATACTTGTGACGAAATAGCCACATACAGCGCACAATATTGGTATCCGGTGGTCTGGGTACTAAAGTCCAAGTTTTGTTTTTAATAAGTGCATGATATTCATCACGCATAGCATTTTGCCAATTTGGATCACTAAATGCATCACGATAAGATTTTGGTAAGGGTGAAACCGAAGATACATGTAAAGTGAGACGCTCAGTGGGACGATTAGTCCCGACACGGAAACGAGTAACCATGGGGTGAACCGAAACCGGGTTCGGGTTTACAGGTGGATCAGGAATTATGATTGGTGATTGAGTCACAGGTTCGTTTTGGGTTGCAGTTGATTGAGTCAGGGTAGGCGTGTGTTTTTGGGCCGCGGACGTGGATGGGGGCGGTGAGTGGGCTTGATTGTCGGTGGTTTGAACTTGGGCTGGTGTTAGTTGTTGAGGCGGGGTAGATAATTGGGTCGTATCAGGGTGGTGTGGGATCGGTGTGTTATGAATTGGAGTGATGGGTTCAGGTGGGAGGTGCACGGCGGGATTGGTGGGAATTGTTGGTGGGATAATATCGGGTATGTCGTCTAAAAAGGTATAGGTAGGTGGTAAAGCGGGTTGAGACGAGCCATAAGGAAAGACAGTCTCATCAAATGTAACATGACGAGAAATGATGATCTTATTTGTTTTTAAATCAAGACACCGATACCCACGATGATTGGAAGCTTGTCCTAAATAGATTGAAGGTGTGGCGCGTGGTTCAAGCTTGTGGTTGGTGTGAAGGTGAGGATAACATAAACACCGAAAGGTATGTAAAAGGCTATAGTCAGGGTTGATTCCAAACAAGCGGGTATAAGGTATTTCATTGTTAATGGCAGTAGAGGGTAAGAAGTTTAATAGGTGAGTGGCCACATTGAGGGCTTCTACCCAAAAAGTAGGGGGAAGGTTGGCTTGAAAAAGTAAGGTTCGAATGAGGTTATTGATAGTACGAACCATGCGTTCAGACTTGCCATTTTGTTGGGATGTTTTTGGACATGAAAAACGAAACTGAATGCCATTGTTAGCAAAAAGTTTATGAAGGTTACGGTTGTCAAATTCACCACCATGATCACACTGAAGGGAACGAATTTCACACTTGAATTGAGTACGAACGTAGGTACGAAACAATACAAACTTAGACAAAACATCAGATTTATTAAGCAAGGGATAAACCCAAACAAACTGCGAATAGTGATCTAAAAACAAAACATAGTATTTAAACCCTGAAAGACTCGGTATGGGTGAAGTCCACACATCTGAGTGAATAATGTCAAAACAAGAAGTAACGACAGTATTAGAACGGACAAATGGAAGCCTCACGTGTTTGCCAAGCTGACAAGCATGGCAAAGCGCAGGAGGTTTCTCCTTATTGCACGAAATAAAATTATTGGAAACAAGACGACGTAGCACTTCACTTCCGGGATGACCAAGACGTTGGTGCCACGTATGCTGACTAACAAGGAAAAAATGAGGAATCGGAGATGGAGGCGTGGCCGGGTAAAGATCCCCGTGCTATCACATCGGAGAAGCACCCGACGTGTCATGAAATCCTTAACCGAAAAGCCAAACGCATCAAATTCAATAGTGCAATTATTGTCACGAACAAACTGACGAACGGAAATAAGGTTTTTGACAATATGTGGAGTAATAAGTGTTAGGAATATAAATATTCATATGAAGGTTCGGTCACCCCGAGTATCTAATTAGCATTTATATAGCTCGTAGGCTTATATATATTCGTTTAGTATTATTAGTATTATTAGTTTTATTAGATTAGTCGTATCTATATTTGTGGAGTGGGTCGGGGCTTTCCCCACTGTCAGCTCACTTCACAGCCCACTAGGGGCACTATTATTAGGAAGTATAAATACCCCTTCCCACACATGGGAAGGGTTGGAACTCTTGTCACTTTACACACACATTAATCTAATACACAAGTTTTCCCTTTCAACTCTCTCTCTCTAGTTCTTGCATCTAACTCATACCATGGATCTAATCTTCCATGAATCAAGACCACCCGAATCAACCACACAATCAAGATGGTTATTTCCTACAATTGGTATCAGAGCCATGGTTTCATCTTGGTCAGATCTGTGGTCAATGGCTTCATATTCGGTTGGTACTTAACTCAGATCTGTGGTCAATGACTTGATTTTAAAGTTTGCTATTATTATTCTTTGTTGATTCGTACCATTCTTTTTGTTCAAACTGTTTGCTCATTCTTTTTGTTGTTCGAATCATGTCACTGGTCTAAGTTTCATGTTACTTAATGTTGGGCTTAACTGATTATGGGCTTTTGTTGATTCACTGTGTGGTCTTAATGTTTTAACAAAGACTTTTGTTGAACTTTATCAAAGATTTGTCTTTTGTTCACTAAGTTTAACAATGACTTCTTCATTGTTCCAACATAAGTATTCGGTTGAAGTGATTTAAGTATGGTCCTGTCATGCGTTGGTTATATTGCATGTTAACGAGTTGTTGCTTTGTTCCTGGCTCACACTCGTGGGTTTGTGTTGTCCAACACTGTTTATACTGTGTTTACTGTGGTATAGATCGGGATTGTCATGTTGGGTAGTGATGATTCGTGGTTCATGATATGTTCATCGTAGCATTTTCTGGGTTTGTGGCTTTATTTTCTTGGATGCGGTTTGTGTCACATGAGATTGGTGTTTGGCTGTTTGCCAAAAATGGGTAAAAGACAAAAGGGTGAGAGTGACAGCTTTGACTGGTCAAACGCGGTTTGTCTAAGACGCGGTTTGTCTACTTAGTCATGGACTCGGTTTGTCTGTTTAACCACGAACTCGGTTTGTCTGTTTAACCAGTACTCGGTTTGTCTGTATAATCACGAACTCGGTTTGTGTATATTAAGTATACTCGGTTTGTCTGCATAATCACGAACTCGGTTTGTCTACAATTTCATTGATACAGTTTGTCTGTCACTAGGTAAAACGGTCAAACGGTTTAATTTGGTCAACAAGTTATCAAACATTAAATTGAAAGATTTGAAGAAGATAAAGAATTGACAACAACAACGAATCATTCTCTATCCTAAAACCATCGACAAACCAGAACCAAACTTAACAATAAATCCATCCTCAGTTCTGTAATCCCATCTCGACTACTACAAGATCTTATCCTAACCCCACAGCCAATAATCACAGCGTATATAAAACATCGAGCCAAACAGAATTCTTTAACAAAAAGATCTCAGCTCATTATTTCTTTCTTTTTCGTGATATTCAAAGGACAATCATGACTTCTCAAAAGTCAAAACACACGAAAGAAATAATAAAATCATCATCGATCTTTGTGAAGTTTAAACTTCCTCTCAATATCCGAAAAATAATTAATAGAACGAATTCTAACAACATTGTTAGATCTGTCTATCTCTTTCGGCTAAATACAACAACAAAATCAATAACAACTCTTTGAGATCAAGTTGAGGACCAAGCCTCATGTTAATATCCGAACAGTTCAAGATCAAACTCAAAACCAATCGGTTTTAATTTGTCTTTCGTTCGTTGAATCAAAACACAATGAAGAAATACGTACTTACCTTAGATCTTTGAAAGATATTGATGTGCTTGTTTGTAAGAGATTAAGAGGGCATATTATACAAGAGACTATTAGGTGAGAGAATCGAGATAGGAGGAGGGGGGCGGATCATTAGAATGGGATTAGGGTTATGAGATGTTTAAGGAGTGTGAGTTAAATACCCGAATTATTAGGGTAAAATGAGTATTGGATCGGGTTCTACATTGTGGACTTGGGTTGGAATATTGATTTTGGGCTGGGTGAGCCAAATGGATTTACAAGCTATGATCGGATAATAGTGCATGGGCTTATGATCGGATAGTTAGAAAATATATCGGGTTCTACTACTCATTGGATGAAGTTGTATGGGCTGGTCATGATAACTTTTGGACTGATGTTTGAATTGGGGCCACTAATTAGTTGATAGGGTATTCTTATTCTTATTTAGACGAAAGTGTGGTATTTCTTTTGGGATTCACTACTTCTTTTGATAAGTTCTTGTATCATTGAGTAGTATGTTTGGATCTACATCATTTCACGTGGATACATACGTCACGACCAGTTTTTGGGTTTATGAACGTCAACGCGATTACAGAGATGCGGATTTTCCAGCGTAGTCCAATTAGAGCCTACCACTTAAGCGAACCTGCAATTTGATCTTTGCGATTTAAGTTATGGTTGACAAAGTGCGAGTTGATTAATTGCAAATTGACAAACTGCTATTTGATTTATTGCGATTTGACTGACTGCAATTTGACCAGTTGTAATTTGTCGTTGCGAGTTGACACTTGCGATTTGACTTATTGCGACTTGGTTAATAGCGACTAGACTTGTTGCAATTTAACAAACTGTGGCTTGACTTGCTGCGATTTGATCAAGTTGAGATTTGACTTCTTTGACTTGAAGTTCGAAGATCAGTATTGCACTTCACTCTTGGTTGTTCTTGTTGATTTCACGGTTTCTCTTGTAGATTTTAGAAAATCCCGCGAAAGATTCAATTTTTCGGTTTAAATCTCAAGAGCTGTAAAATCCCGTGAAATTAATTTTGGACAAGTAGGCGGGACTTGGATCTAGACAAAATAAAACTTACGGGGTTTGACTATTTTTTTTCGGGATAAGTTTGTGCTTCAAGATCAGCAGGAATTGGGTAATTATGGTAACTTGGTTGGTTTGTTAATTCACGGGTTGGTGTACTTAGTGTCACAAACATCTCGGGGTGGATGGATGCACGATGTTTGATGACCCTTGCTCGAGCGTATTTAAGGTGATTAGACCTGGATGTTCAAGAAGTGGATATATACAATAAAGGATGGAAGGTTGGGTATATATCACTACCTATATTTAAAGGAGTTACGTTGTTGTGCTCAATATAGGTTCTAAATCACAATTTGCAATTTAAGGTGATTAGACTTGGATGTTCACGAAGTGGATATATACAATTAAGGATGGAAGGTTGGGTATATATCACTACCTATATTTAAAGGAGTTACGTTGTTGTACTCAATATAGGTTCTAAATCATAATTTAGTGCAAGTTTAAGTCGCGGACTTGTTCTTTATCAAGCTTCATCAAGTGATTGTTGTCTCTCAAGCTTCTAATGGGATTGTTGTTCAAGATCTTCTCAAGAGGTAGTCAGGCTTAAAGACAAAAGGTGATTTGTTTGGAGACATGTTTTAACCTTTTACTCACTTTAAAGTCATATGCATTTCATCAAGCGGTTGTGGCATATTACGAGCTTCAATGAATTGTTAATCTTCTAAACCATTGATGATGAGGAAATCAAGGGGTTACTACAAGAGAGTCTTAATCACCATCTTCGTTGCAGTAGTTTCATTTGTCTCTTTCCATGTTTTGTGCCTGAGAAATTCACAAACATCACGGACTCTCAGCTTTGGCAAAAAGGTCATTTCATGTCCTTTTTGAGGGGGAGAATTATCGCAAGTTTCCTAGAAGTTCCGTCTCCAGCGATGTGAATTTTAGCGGTTCCGGTTACAGCGGGTCAGATAGTATCGGTTCAGTCTCCAGCGGTTTGAATCTTAGCAGTTTCGGTTACAGCGGGTCAGATCGTAGCGATTCAGGATTCAGTGGTTCAGTCTACAGCAGTTTGATACTTACTGTTGTGCAGTTAGTTCTTGAATTTATTTCTCAGATAAATCTCAAGAACTGTAAAATCCTGTACACAGTACGACAACTATTCCACATCCAAGTAGCTGGGTCAGACAGCTTTGTTTGATAGGACTGACTATGAGTCATGGGCACTTCTAAGAATTTGCGCATGTTTCTTCTCTTTTTGGCTAGTCAACAGCACAAGATGATCACGAAGTTAATCAGGTATTCTTTATTTGTGATTGAAGTTGAATTTCACGAAGGCGTCTACTTATTTTATCTTGAAGTCGGGGTTGGTTGGATGCATGACCTTCATTGATAACTTGCTCGTTAAAATTTTAAGTTGAAGACTTGGGTTATCTAGTTACCAGCAGTCGGGGTAACTATCACTTAAGAGTCATGGGAGTACTCAGTGTCACACGTCAATGACGATGTCGATAATCGCAAGAGGTGTTAATGTCTCATAATTTGGTTGGGTATGGAGCTCTTAGAGATTTGCTTGGAGCATTAATTCTCTACACCGTTCTTCCAACATTAGTGCAAGCTTAAGTAACAAATTTGGGGTCTTCTACTTCAGTTTTCAGTATTGGTATATCGGGTTCTCTTCATCGAGTGGTCACTAATCTATGTTCAAGGTTGGTTAGTTGGCCAAAGGTTTTAAAAGTTGTAATGTGATCTGTAATCCTCACAAGATATTCTTTACCCAAACTGATGTTCACCAAAATCAAAATCAGTCATGCCACATTCAATCTGTTACTGCCTCACGGTTACTTCTTGATCTTGTAAAATCCCGAGAAAGAACTTATTTCTCGGTTTAAATCATAGATTTGTAAAATCCCGTGATGATGGACTATGCGCTCTTAACCATGATCGGGTTAAAACCGTTATCAAAGTTCAATTAAAGCATCATGAAGGGCTAGATTTGGGCATTAACCACAAGACGTGACTACGGCGTTGATTCATTATTATTTATTTGAGGCTGAAGTGAAATTTCATAGGTGAGTGTACTTAGTATCTGAAGATATCGGGGAGGTTGGATGAAGATTCTTCGAGATCCTTGTTCGAGCTTTCAATACAATGACGAGGACTTGGATATCTAGTTATTTTGTCTTTCTCACTATTACAAAATAACTATCACTTTAAGGAGTCACGTTGTAGTGCTCAGTGTCACACGAAGTTGTGGATATCCAAGAGGTGATGTACATCTTATACTTGATGGTTGGTTGGTTGAAGAGTATAGAGTACTTAGGGATTCGATGTTGCACGAAGTCTCTACACCGCTCTTTGTCACGCATTAGTACAAGTTTAAGTCACAAGTTCGGGTTATATTACTTCAGTATCAAGTTCATCATATTGGGTTTTCTCCATCAGTGGTCACTACATCAAGCCGACTAAATGATAATGGGGTTGTTAACGAGTTAGATGAGAGAAGTAGTAAAGAGAGAGATAATGACGTCTGTACAAGTCAGTGCAGGCCTCGCTCTTCATCATGATGACGTCTGTACACATCAGTTCAGGCCTCGTTCTTTAAAGAAAAGAAAAGTGTACGCTTGAGTGCACTTTATCTTCAAAAGAAGAGGAATCTTCTTGTTTATGGCCATTCTCATCAACAAGTTTCATGCTCTTTCCGTGCTTATTCAGTCTTCAAGTGGATCGGCGTATATTGGAGTATATTTTTATTCACGTATTCAACCAAAAATTGCAATTGACAGGCATATGCAATTTTTGAGGGGGGGAAAGAGTGAATAAACAACATGTCAGTCTTCAAGAACCGTCAAGTGGAGCTATTATCGTTGATGGTACTCATATTCACTAGTTCAGTCATAAAAAATTGCAGTTGGCAGGCATATGCAATTTTTGAGGGGGGGAAAGGGTGAATATTAATCTACATGTTAGTTGATGATTGAGAAATGGTCATACGACTCCTGAATACGTCAGTTCAGGAGTCGTGCAAACCATGGTTCTCCAACACTACTTCATCCTTCGTCTTTCAAGGTGTTGAAGAACATGGTCATGGAATGCTAATCGACAGTGTCTCACAGGCTGGTACAATCAGTAACAAAGGGTTTCTAGTCAATGCTTCATGTATACGTCATTAGGCTACATGTACACATTATGATGATGATTCCGATTAATCGTAACCATCATGGGGGAGAGAAATGTGTTCACCAAGGATGCACAGCAGGTTCACGTGATCGGGCTTAATCATATATTCCGGTATTGATAACCGCAGAGATGATCAGTGGTTCAACTTGTTACCTTGGTATTTACGTTTCACTGTTACGTCATGGGCTGATTAATCGTAACCATCAGGGGAGAGAGAATGTGTACATCAAGGACGCACAACAGGTTCATGTGATCTGGGCTTAATATCCAAGGATGGATACATACTATAGATGATCAGTGGTTCAACTTGTTACTTTGGTGTTATACTTAAGACTGAAGAAGGTCGAGTCGTCAGTCTATTCTACATTCTCTGTTGGGAGTTATCATCTCATGTGTATGCTGCGGGCTGATGGGTTACATGTAAGGTTACTGGAAGGCATTTGGTGAGATGAAGATGATTGGTATTCTGTTCCTCCACATTGGGCAATCTTGAAGAAGGTCGAGTCTTCTGTCTTCTCTACATTCAAAAAAAATGCTGAGCTCTTTTCTTACAACTTGATATTTAACTTAATCCCATGACAGTTCTTGTTTGATGAGTTATGGAGTTAAGTTAGGTTCAAGTTGTTCTGTAGTTTAAGGTTAGGTCCAACTTGATTTTAACCTAATCTCATGACAGTTCTTGTTTGATGAGTTGTGAGGTTAAGCTGAAATCAAGTTGTTACTGAGCTTAAATTTGTGGTTTAGCTTAACCTCATGACAGTTCTTGTTTGATGAGTTGTGGGGTTAAGCTAGATTTCAGTTGAGGCTCATCTTAAACTATCGAAAAGATGCGCAAGGTTTTTGATGGCGTCACTCAAGGACGGGAGTGTTAGAAGATTAAAGACGGCATGCATTTGGTTATCAAAAGATTTCTTCATATTTCGGGCGTTCATCCAAAGTCTTCTTCCTATTATGGGTGTTCATCAGAAAGGTTGTCAGATTGGGGGAGAGCACTAATTCGGGGAGAGTGAAAAGCCAGATTCATTCCCTGATTGAAAGTGCTCACATTGCTCTTCAGCAAGTCAAGCGATGAATGCGGTGAAGATTCAGAATGCTGAGGAGTAATGGTTTCTGGTTCGTATCCTTGTACATATATACTTATTCATATTTTATACCATCTTGTAAATAGATATATAGAAATCCTGCAATTTGTAAATAGAGAAACGTAAAACCAGAAAAACCATAAAAATTAAAAAAAAAAAATTAGAAAATACCAAAAATAGTTTCACCTAGGCATGTCTTCTGTTTATCGATAACATTTACGGACTTAGAAATTTCATTCAATAATGGCACGGGTCTTTAAATGAAGATCGAGCAGAAGTTAAAATGGATTGTTAAAACATGTCTAAATGGCTTGCTATTACTTTAGATAGCAACCCGCGCTTCATATTTGGGAAAGCACGTCGCCAAAAAGATGGTTGTTCCTCCAACTGGGTGATGTTCACCTGGGCATGGATTACTTCATATCCATGTTTCCTGATTTGATGTACGTTTCAGTGCATCATTTCTTGAAAAAGAAGAGAAGTCTTCTTTGCATACAAATAGTTTTCATTCTATGATTCTTCTGAAAATTATTTGTGAGACACTTGGTGAATATGTGTTGTATGAAATTTGTTTATACTTGGATTATGCATAAAATTTGTCACTCAATCAACGACTACAAAACCTCATGACAGTTCTTGTTTGATGAGTTGTGGGGTTAAGCTTGATTTTAGTTGAGGTTCAACTAGAATACGGGTCATTGATTGAGGGGGAGAGTGAATTCAAATTTTATATCATCAAACGGGTTTCTTGATTAATACATGACTCTTAGGAAAGGTTTTGCAGTTAATGGGGTATTAGTTGAAGAGGATATTGCTTAAATATATCAAATGACCAAGTGTGTTAGTTGCTAGAAAGTTTAGGACATTATGTGCAATTTGCTTGTAGTATCCTAGCTTCATATAACTAGAAGGTTCATTTGTATCTCTTTGGAATCCTCGTTTAATTCCCTAGATACATTAAGACTCAAAATCTGAAAGAAGTTAGAAAACCCGATGTGTTTGATGTTCTTGAATGCTCCACTGACATTTGTATGAACTAAGTGAATGAGTTTCAAATGTTGTTTGTCTCTGCTGCTTAATTGTTGTTGATATTGTGCATATGTTCTCAGGATTCGCTTAGGTAGATTGTTATTATGTTAGAATCATGTTCCTAAGGTCCTGAATTAAATGTTGAAATCTGTGTGAATTGCCATGTTCATGATTGCTTATTGCTCTTCATGCTAGATAGTGGTTTGACGTAGTTCCTGATTGGGGTTTGATTATAAGATGAACTTGGTATTATAATGTGGCAAGCTGCTGAAGGGTAGCTATTTAGGAATAGTGTATCTGTATGTATGTATATCTGTGTTGATATTCTTATGCAGATTCCATAGCCAAAATGAATGTACCAGTTCCCATTCTAAACATTTGATCAGACGTTCAAACTCTATTGATTGGCTCGGAATTCACCACGACAACAACATCGGCAGCAACAACAACAACAACACTTTCACCACCACCACCAACATTCATTTTGGTCTCGCCAAGTGGGGATCAACTACATTTGCGAAAGATTTGTTGGTGGATGGATGATTGATATTGACTGATTCACTCAGAAAAGCGGGTGATTACATCGTCTGCGCAAAAAGGTCAATATCATATGTGTCATAATAATCAAATGTGCAAAATAAGCAGTGAATCTCCCTCTTAGATTAAGGGGGAGCAAAGTATGTTCTCATCATCAAAATATTTTAAATCGGACACATTTTCTCCCACATTTTCTAACTTATTTAAATCAATTGGGATCACAAATCTCAAAAGGTTTGAAATTTTTGATCGGGGGAGAGAATGTGATTTAAATATGAAACATGATGAAAATGTGATGTTTTGGAATTAAACGTTAGGCTCTCCCATATGTGCTAAACTCTTTCGTATAACGATGCACATATTGAGGGGGAGCAAATGACTAAAAGGATTTGGCATGCATCTCATGTGACCGTGACTCAGAATTAACCAATGAATTGACGAAACTTGAACTGTCATCAATCGAAAGGATTCGTCTTGGCCGGGTAATAATTTCAAGCTGGTCTAACCAGTGATGTAAGCGTGTCTCGAAAAAGATGAATCTGAGTAGAGTGTACCATTTCGAGAAACTTTCTGTGGACTTGACCAGGCCGGGTAATAATTTCAAGCTAGTCTAACTAGTGATGTAAGCGTGTCTCGAATCGGTCATGTTCACTGAAAGTTGATCAATTCAAAAAGTGCGAGCTCTACCTAACATGTGCAAATTTATAAAACAATCAACCGAGCACATGTTGAGGGGGAGCATTTGAAAAATATAAAACTCTCAAGTGTTTGCAAAAATGTGTTTCAGAATCATGAACAATTTGAGAGATTTTTCAAAGATTTGGTTTATGGCAATCGTGGAAGTACACCAAAGACCGACCATTTTAATTAATGCATGGAGTTATAAGGATGGTTAGGTTAGGCTCAAGTTTCCCACGATCCCGCCAGATCCGGAGAGATCTACCCAGGGACAATCCACTAGTTAGTGTAGAAGTCCTTAGGTATGATTAAAAAGGAGAAAAGTGGATAAGGGAAAAGTGCCGACTGAGATGGAGCTAGTACTGGAACAAACCCAACAAGGTGCTAGTTATGAAGTTTCGGTAAGCACTGAAGGGGTTGAAGAATGAAAAAGAATTGTAAAGATAAAGGGTGAAAAGAAAGAAGCCCTCCTTACAACTTAGGCAGAAACCGGGTCAATTCATATGTGTCAGAATCACTTAGTTGATTGCTGGCATTGAAGACAAAGTATCATGGACCCAGTGATACGCTGCACAACCCTCCCTAGCCACTCAAGGTCCCTCAAAGGATTCTTGTTTCAATTGTCACGGAGTTCAATACATTCCTATCGTCTATCTCACTCCGAGTTAGATGATATTGAAAAGGTGGCAGTCCTCTCCAGCCTCCGCTCACTAAATCAAAACGCACTATAGAGTCTAGAGCCACGAGATGCATAATAAGATCTCATAGGGACACGAATTACTTCTACATTGGTAGTTCAACATTAAGAACACCAGATGTAAACTTATGAGTCCTACGCAGATCTTAGCAATCTGCCAGAACATTTATGAGAGAACTTACAAATGTAATTCTCAATGATTGAATGGAAAGTCCTGCCAGGGTCAACATCAAGCAGCCCTGAAAGCAGGTCACTTCGGTAATTCTTTATGGATTACGCTTAGTGGTCACGGCGGTTTCTAACGGTCTACAGTCGTGGAGTGATCTCCAGCGACTCACCTAATCGTTGATGTGCTACGGTTCGATCTTAAAAAGCCCTCTGTGGGTTTTCGATTAGGAACGGTCTTGGTAAGGATTAGAGAGAGTTTTCACACTATGCTGTTAACAATCTCGAAATTCGAACCTGTAAGTACCGGTCGATTTGTTGCTAACTGTTGTATGCAGGAACTTCTGGCGATTGTAGCTGAGGAATGCTGTAGCTGGTTGCTGTTGTAGCTGGTTGCAGAAAAGATGCCAATCCTCTACCACATGTTCACACTACATCATCATTGTAACTCAACAAAGTCATGATCAACCTAAAAGACCTTTAACACGGCTTCTGCAAACTCTGATGCTAAAGATCATGACACCAAATAGTGTGAGCATGTCGGCTCAAAGATTTACACATCACATGGAAACATATTGCTGAAAGATGACTTGAAAACAAATGTTGGATGATAAACTCGAAGAATTCTCAAAGATCATCCAAGATAACAGATCAGTCATCAAAAGATTACTGCTGAATGCACAAAGTTTCAAGACATTGAAGAATCAAAGACTACGAGCTATGAAGACATGATCAGAAGACAAAATGCTAGAATTCAAGTTATTATTTCCGGGGTGACCTCCCTTAGGGGGAGATTGTTAGGAATATAAATATTCATATGAAGGTTCGGTCACCCCGAGTATCTAATTAGCATTTATATAGCTCGTAGGCTTATATATATTCGTTTAGTATTATTAGTATTATTAGTTTTATTAGATTAGTCGTATCTATATTTGTGGAGTGGGTCGGGGCTTTCCCCACTGTCAGCTCACTTCACAGCCCGCTAGGGGCACTATTATTAGGAAGTATAAATACCCCTTCCCACACATGGGAAGGGTTGGAACTCTTGTCACTTTACACACACATTAATCTAATACACAAGTTTTCCCTTTCAACTCTCTCTCTCTAGTTCTTGCATCTAACTCATACCATGGATCTAATCTTCCATGAATCAAGACCACCCGAATCAACCACACAATCAAGATGGTTATTTCCTACAATAAGGACATTATTTAGGTGAAGAGATTTAAATGGAGTTGGCAAAGTACTATGGCCCGTATTAGTGACGGGTATAAAATGACTGTCACCAACCGAGATAGATGGATACATACACGTATTAAAAATTTCACTAAGACTATTAACTGAATTATTGAGATGAGAGCTCGCACCTGTATCCATATTCCAAGCACCAGTAGTAGGATCTTGTGGATTCATGGCACTAAAAACATGTGGTAATCCTGAAAATTGTTGACCCGAAACCTGTTGACCCAGACCATGTTGACCCGAAGCTTGCTGTCCCAATGTAGAAGACTGTTGGGCTGTTGCACTATTAAAAATAGATGGTGCATTGTGGGCCTGAAAAACATTAAATCCTGGTGGGCCTGTCATGTGAGATATGGGCTGATATAATCTAAAGGGGTGTGTATATATATATATATATATATATACATATACTACGTACTAGCTAACTGTAGCTTCACTTTAAGGAGGCCTTTATATATTAATTATTCAAAGTCAACAATCACAATTAACAAAATAAATATGGTACGATTGATATTAAAAGTAACCGAATATGATGTTACCGAATCACTATCTCCGCAATCAAGTATTCTAACCCAGTGAATGAAGGAACACAACTGATGTCGATCTAAAACCAAAACACAACTGATGTCGAACCAATGAACACATAAACGTGACCTAAGCACGTATTTAAACACTCGTGACCTTAGCACGAGTTACACACACCGTGACCTTAGCACGATGACCCCAAGACGATGACCTTGCACGTCTTGAAAAAGTAACCGTGTGACCTTAGCACACAAAAGAAGAATGTTGGAGCAGTAAAGGTGTCGTTGTGATGTAGTTAGTGTTTGAGGATCGATTGTAGGCTCTGATACCATGTAAGATGAATGATTGATATCACAGAAATGAGTTTATTGATTGATTTCATATGTAGGAATACAAGATACATTTATAGCCTATCTTATGATCTATTTAAGGTAAATGGATAATCACATGCTAATTGTTACGCCCGTACCCCGATGAGGTACTATATATGTAAATAATAGGTTATTTAGATATAAGTTATGTGTTATGGATTTAGTGATAACTTAATGGGTGGCCAAAATAGGAAGAATATGAATAGAAGGACTAAAATTGCCAAGAGACCAAACTTGCAACTAACATCAAATAAATATCTAGCCATTGGAAAAGTCTGGAAAGATTGAGTTAGTTCTATGTGTCGACATTAGCAAGGAAAAAAGGGAGGGAAAGCCAAAATTCATCATCTAGCCCATTTGTGTATCAAGAAGTGATCAAGAATCACTAGAGATACCTTAATTGTTATTCTTCATCAAGTAAGTAACTTTCCCCAATTTGTAGAAATTAGGGTTCATGTGGTGGATTGGAGTATTATGGATAAAGGTTGTAAATGATGATCTCCTTAGTTAATTAGTTGCTAATTATAGTTAATTTTGTAATAGGAAGCATTGTAGAAGCCCAAATTAAGCCAAGTAGGAAGCTAGTAGGAATCAAGGTAAGTATATGAGTATAATCCTTGTTAATGTTATGATGTTAATGTTATGTTTGTGTTAATGTGATTTGCTATGGAGCTTGTGAATGTATGATAGCTTGGATCCAATGCTAGTTGTGTAAATGATAAATAATTACTTGCTTGGTCAAGGTGAGTAATAATCCCACTTGATGCTCCTTGTTAATGTTATGAGTGGTGTTAATCACCAATCTCATGTGAATGTGATGTTGATTATATCTTGTATACTTACTAAGCGTTTTCGCTTACGGTTTAGATGTTAATGGTTTTGTAGGTTCTAGCGGAGGAAGCAAAGGTAAGGATCTTGCTTAGTTGTAGTCGTGGAATGAAGCATAGCGTAGTTAGAAGCTAGCTTAGAAGACCATAACTCTTGGACCAAGTAATTTGGAAGTTGGAAGCCGAAGTGCTCTCTTGTGCCTTGGTATATTTAACTTGTGTGGTCGTTTTGTTAAATTATGGTCTTGTCGTCAAACAATATCTTTTGTTCATGTAAATCTCTTGGGTCAGATGTTTAAGTGTTATGTGGTCCTAGTAGTAGGTAATTATGGATGAATTTGATGCTAATAGGGTGTTTGGCACAAAGCCGTTACCAACCATTTTGATGTATATATGGGTTGAATTGCTATGGAACAAGTTTGAATTGATAAGTTAACGTAGTTGGTCAAGTTTGATGTAAAACGGAAGTCATATGGGTCGGTTATAGCGAAAACGGAATTTAAACGAAGTGTATTTTGAAACTTGCAGGCCTCGGCCGGAGGTTTGGAAGCCAAACCCACGGCCGGGAAGATTGGGAAAAAACTCCCTTTCGACCAGAAGGTCTGGGCCGCCCGGTCGGGGCTGGGGCCGGCGGTCCAGGCTTGTTTTTGGGGGCCGGGACCCTTGGCCGGCGGTCCGGGCCATTTTCCAGATTTTGGCGATTTTCAAAAATTCATATCTTTTAATCCGTAAGTCGTCACGGGTCGTACCACCTATCGTTTCGAAGGTAATTGAGTGTACTTTCATTTAAAAATAGCCTCAAGGGCTGAATGTTTATATATTTTTGTCAGTTATCAAAAGAGTGGTCGGATGTCCATAAAAGTAAATCGTTTTCGCGTAAAAAGTTTTAAATCTTAGTCTAAACGGGCACGGGGCGTTACACTAATCACTAATCATGTACAGCTCATTTCATACTAATCTCTTTGCCTTAGCACTTATCTATAATGTACATCTAACACATTGTACATGAACAAAATACACATAAAACTCCGAATTCAAAACTTTAATACACACAAAAGTCCAAATTTATATTTTTTGTGTTATAACAGTAAAAAAAGATAGCTACATAATACTTGAAAAAATATAGATACATTTTCAGATAATTATCCTTTGTTAAAAATATATTCTTTTGTTAGCAAACCGTTATTTGTATGCTAATTTAGTTTTAAAAAAGGTAAAAAGTTGGGTGTTCACAAATCAGGTAATACCCACAAGAACCGAAAACCAAAACCGAAACCGAACCGAGCCAAATAAAATCGAATCGAACTTGTAATCGAACGAATTTGCTAGAACCAAATGGACACGAATTAAATATTCAGTTCGGCTATAAAAAAAACTGAACCGAATAACCCGATAACCAAACTGATTTTAAGCCTAAAAGAGTAAAAGGTATTAAACGAGTCTATCAAGTCAAACAACCCAGCCCATCTAACCCAACTCAACCCAACATTTGAACCCATTTCCTAAAACCTTATTTCACGATCACCCATAACCCATAACCAAACACCTTCAACATCCAAACACCATCATCATGTTACCATCCTTAAGACACCGTACACTATCATCCATCAACCAATACAGATCCTTCTGCACATCCTTAGTCAACGAACCAAACACCACCAATGGAAACAACAAACTAACAGAGTTGTTGAAAATAGAAGAAGTTGAGAAGATATTAAAAGATGACAACACCATGCTAAACATGCCTAATCGATCCTTTTGTCTAGCTATTTTAGCAATCAACATGTTTTCTCTCTTTTTTTGTTACAAGCTTGTTTCATATCTTGAACATTACGTGATATAGTACAGATTTTAACACGTCTATACTCAATACAAAAATATTTACCGTTTAGTAAAAAACACTATGACGATGGATTATGTTATAAATATATATAGTTATAATATCTATAGTATGTACATCATAATTCCTTGCTGGAATAGTTTAACTGGTGGTTGCTAAGATCTCGATTTTGTACTTAAAATTCGACAATGTTACGGTTTCACAAGGCAAAAACGCGTTGGTATAATTTGAAGTTCAAACCATAAGCAACTACATGTAAAGAAGATGGAATAAACAAATGCGAAAATCCAAAATTGAAAAAGAAATTGAAGTGAAAGGACATACAAATTGTCAAAGTAACAATCAATATTAAAAAAAGATCTTTAAAAAACCTCTTTAAGATCAAAATTATTTCGACTAGTACATTGACTTCAAACCTCACTTACAAATAAATTGCATTAATTATTTTATGGTTAACGTTGTTTTATACTGACAAGTGTTGTGTTCACCTAAGGGGGGAGGGAGTGGTCACTCCTTCCCCAAACTTCCCCAAATTGCCACCTCATCATCATCCAATAAAAACCCTCCAACTCATTTCACCCCAATCCTTCCCCAAACTTCCCCAAAATGGTGGCAATGGTCCCCAAACAACCCCAAATCCCACATTTTCCACATCACATTTTTTTTCCCATTTATTTTTAATACATAAACTATTTTAAAAATAAAACACATAACATGTAATTAAAAAAAAAAAAAATGTAAATACTAAAAAAAAAAAAAAACACAACTTAAAATTAAAAAAGAGTACATGTTACAATACTTAAAAAAAAAACACAACTTAAAATCCTACAATACTTAAAACGAAACATTTATTGAAAACGAAACTACAATTTAAAAGTTACATGGCCATCCCCATTTTGCGGCAATTTGACGTTTTTCCTCTAGTAGTAGTTCCAACATAGCGGGATCGGTTATGTGATTGTGCGGCTCGGTGTAAAACTTCAAATCCCGTTGGCGAATCTTTGACTTTGTCGCGTCAAGTTGTGTAGCCCAAAAACTTGCCGCCAATTGATCCTTCTCTTCTTTGATGTCCAAATATTTTGTCTTTCTTTTTGCATATGCGCTAATGTCTTCGCCCACATCATGGACCGACGAAGAGGACGCCGCTTGCTTCTTTTTCGCCTTTCTTGATTCAATTGGAGGGGAGGGGTCTTCATTCATGTCGGGAATGAAGTTGTCATTGCTACCAGATTCATACTCCCCCGACTTTCTCTTCGATGAACCGCTACCAACACAACCCATGCCGGGAATATCTTGAAAACACTCTTGCTCTTTCCATTTATCGTGATCATTCACAATCTCCCATGCCGGAATATGACCAAAATCTTTACCTTTTGTTCGGGTCTTGTAATCCTTAAGGGCGACTTTCATGACGTCCACTTCGCTACACCCACTAGCCCTAACACGATCCTACAGAATTCCATAAACAAAAAAAGTGTACAATAATCTAAAAACTATATAATTCTAAAAAGTAATTCTAAAAACTATATAGTTCTAAAAATAAAAAGTATATAATTCAAAAAAATAAAAAGTATATAATTATAAAAAGTATATAATTTAAAAAAATAAAAAATTATACCGCTTGGATGTAGGCGCCGTTAAATATACCCATGGCGTAGTTCATTGCTTTCCACTTCGTTGTCAAACCATGAACGGTTCGGGTAGTACCTCCCGTAGTTGTCGCGTAATGCTCGAGAACCCGCCTCCAAAAACCTTCCCTATTTTGCTCATTCCCGAATCTTTTACATTCGGATATTTGAATCCAAGCCTTTGCCAACGCCACCTCTTGGTCGACCGTCCATTGCTCACGCTTTGCCTTTGTGGTAGCCTTTTTCTTTCCTCGCACATCAACTTCTTGAATGTCATCGTCTTCATCGTCTTCATCTTTTACAAAAAAATAAACAACGTAATTAAACAAAAGTGTATAAAATTAAATAAAAGTAAGTAAACAAAAAGTGTATAAAATTAAATAAAAGTAAGTAAACAAAAAGTGTATAAAATTAAATAAAAGTAAGTATGTATACCGGGTAATTGTTGCGTTTCGGGTACAACATCGGCTTGAGGTTCATCCCACGGGGACCACTCGGACGTCGTATTGATGTTGTAGTGTTGAGGATTCATTGGCGGAGGGTTGGTGCTCATATTATACGGAAAATAAGGAAGTGGAGATGTGGGTTGTGGAATGTAAGGGGATGATGGTTGGGAGAATTGGTTGGGAGATGATGTAGAAAATTGTTGAGAGTATAGGTTTGGATATGTAGTTTGTTGCGGTGGTGGATAAACCGGGCGATTCGGGTGAGATCGAGCTTGTTTTTTGGAGGTTGTTTTCTTACCAATTCTTTGATCCATGATTTGGTGTATTTTTTTTTTTATGTATGAAATGGTTTAGTTATGTGTTGTGTTTAGTATATATAGTGCAAAAAAGGAGCTAAATTTTTTTTTTTTTTTAGCAAACGGTCAAATGCCCGTTGCAAATGGTCAAAATAGTCAAAAGGGCCGTTGCATAACGTTAATATTCATTCGGTGAAGTTCACCGAAATTTCCAACTTTCGCTCGGCGCCGATCGCCGGCGGCGGTGTGCCCGATCGGCACCGAGCGACGCCGAGCCTCTCCCCGCATCCACTCCCTCCTGCCTAAAGTAAGAACATAGTTATTTATTTATTAATATTTAAATTTTAGTTTTAAAATGTTTATGTTCTTGTTAACTTCGTTGTTTTTATTTTTGTGAACCAAATATTTTCTATGACTTTGTAAGCTTTACAAGAGAATTTAAAAAGAATTCCGTGTTGTTTTGTTGAACTTTGAGCAAGGAAATAACCTATACTTTCAAAATTATCTACAAGACTACTATTTTTATACGAAATAGTTCTCTAAATAAACCAAAAATGAAAGTTTGATCCACTATTTAGACAAAAAGAAAAAATTATACATTTTTCGACATATACGACAAATCAATTGTGCGACTCCATTAATATTTTGACACGTATCCTATTTTTAATTTGAAAAATACTAGTTGTTGGTGGATATTTTTTTGTGACTGACGACTATTGTTTTTTTGTGCGACCAAATTTTGGTTTTTTTTCCAAAAAGACAAAAAAAAAATATTTTTTTTTTTATTTTTTGAAAAAAGAGAAAATTTTGTCGAAAAAAGGCAATAGTTACACAAAAAGCGTAAAGTCAAATCTATATATGGGTAACTTATAGTAAGTTAATAACAAAAAATAGGACACGTGTCAAAATATTGATGAAGTCATATAATCGGTTAGTCGCACAAGTATATTTTCGAAAAGGATTTTTCTAACATGTGCCCTAAGGGCACATGATAAGGACACAAAAAGACAAAAAAAAAGTACAAAAAGTACATGTGGGCCTAAGTACTTTTTTGTACTTTTTGTACCTTTTTTTTGTTCTTTTGTGTCCTTATCATGTGCCCTTAGGGCACATGTTAGAAAGCCCCTTTGGAAAATGGTTTTCCTTTTTGTCTAAACAATGGATTTTTTTTTGTCAATTAAGAAATTTTCTCTTTTTAAATTGTGATGTTACATGACAACTTTGGTTAATTTACAGAATTTTTCTTACACAACAATTATTTGCTTGGATCGGTTACTTCATGTGGTCAAATCATCTTGCTATTTCAACAACCTCCATTAAAGCTCAATTGAAAAGGTACAAAGGTTATAAATCGAAAACAATGTTTTAAAAACCGGTTTTTTAGTCGAACCGGCCATGCTTCCGTCACCGGTCGAACCGGTCGAACCGGACCGGTTGAACCGGCCGAACCGCCCAACAAAAAAAAAAAAAAAAAAAAAAAAAAAAGTCAAAAAGTCAAAACCGGTTGAACCGGACCGGTCGAACCGGAAAAACCGGCCAAAACCGGAAAAACCGGCCGGTTCGCTACAGTAAACGGGACTATAAAAAACCGGGGTTTTTTAAACCGGCCGACCAGCCGGAGGCCGGTCGAACCGGTCGAACCGGCCGGTCCGGTCCGGTTTTTAAAACATTGATCGAAAATGTGTCATACTTCCATTTATTGCATATGAATATGCACATGAGAAACTTCAAATGTTGTATCATATGATTTTAAAGTTCTGGTATATCTCTTATATAATAAAACAAAACTTTTAGTGGGGATTTTTTCATTTCAAAAAAATCAAATCATACCTTATTAAGTAATAATCAAATTATTATTATTATTATTTTCTTAAATATTAAATAAGAAAAACCTAAAAACTTCTAAATTTATCCATATTTTATAAAAAAACGAATGTGATTTGTAATCATTCAAAAAAATCTTACAAAAATATATGTGCCAAAAATTAAAAAAATAAAACTTAAAAACGGTGGAGCAAGTTTTTCAAAGATTTGGGCTGAAACTTAAAATTCAGTATCATTCTCACTAAAAATCCTGAAGTCCCAACATTCCCAAATTCCTCCTCCATCAATTAAACTCGATCTCTTATCATTCATCCACGCACAATCATTGACACAAGAACATCTCCTCCAAATCTAATTAATATTAAAACCCACTACATTCATAAATAACCCTAATTTAATACCTCAATCAAAGTACAGTGGTTTTGAAGGTTCTGTTATAATAATTAAAACACGAAATTAAAAATAATACTTTATTAAAAGATTAGAAAAAACCTCGCGCGTGCGCGGGCATTATATCTAGTTACAACGAAACTAGAGTATGAGTTTGCTTGAAAACTTCAAATGTTGGCATAAGCTTAAGCTTAACCCGTAAATTTGTGATACTAAAAACACATTCACGATTCTTAGCTCATGACAAAAGCACGAAGTTTATCATGGTTCTTACAAACAAGTATCACAAAAGTTCTTGTCATGTAACGGTTCATGGAAACTTTACCTGCATAGATTATTTGTAAAACAATGTCTCGTATCGATTATAGAAGAAATTTATAAAATTATAAAACCAATATAAGATACTGAGGAAGAGACTATTTTTTTTTTTTTTTTCAATTACTTTTGTCAAGAGATGTTGAAGCCGCTTTAGGCGATTTTGTTAGCATTTATTTTAATGCTATTTAGGAAGTGATGGTCATTTGGCATTTAGAATCAATGTGTCATGTATAATATCTATTAAGCATTGTGGGCTTGTAGCATTAGAGTTAATTAGTGATAGCATATAAGTGTAATGTAATTACCAAGCCCACATTAAGTCCACATCTAAGTTTCATCAAAGCCCACCAAAGGCCCACTTTGGTTGGCTGTGTTTCATATTTAACGCACACACACACTCTGCTCTTTGTGTGTCTCATCATTTGTAAAGAGAGTGTGTGTGTGTTTTACCCCATAGTCTTTTGTATTATTTTCTCTCAAGAATATAAGCATTCGACTAGAAATTTAACCTATGATCCACATCTCTCTTGTTCTTAATATTGTGTTTGTGAGTCATCATCTTGTTCTTGTGTCGAGTTGTATGTAAAGAGGAAGTGATCGGTTCTTCATTCAAAGGGAAAGTCGATCATTACAAGTGGTATGCAAGAGCCTAGCTTTAAGGTAGGGGTTTCTTTATTTTTGTGCTTGATCCTAGAGATTAAAACACCCATTGTTATTTTTTCTTTCACTAGAAAAATAACACTTTGTGTTTTAATCCATTCGATCCACTCAAAAGTCAAGAAAGTTGTGCTTGTTTTTGTGATTATATGACCTAGTTTCTGTGATATTTTCCAGTTTTTCACTCGTTTACACTTGTGGAAGTTGGGATTTGGGTTTGTTCTTAGTTCTTTGGATCGAATTGAATCATAAATCTTGTATAAGATTTATGTTTTTTAGTTGTTTAAGTGCATTATCGATTGATTAGAAGTTGGTGAAAAGTTGGCAGAGATAAGACTGACAAGTATGGGAGTAGCATGGGCTAGTAGCAAAAAGTCAAAAAGTTGGTGAAAGTTGGTGACAACTGCTGGTTTATCGGAATTGCCCTCTTCAGTCGTTTTATCGGAATTCAGCTTTTTTATTGGAATTGGAAGCTGGAAGTTTATCGGAATTGAACTGCAAGGTCCTATCGCAATTCAGCATAATTATCGGAATTCAGTTCTAGACAATTTTATCGCAATTCGATTTGCGATATTTTTATCGCATTTGGGCTGGATCAGAATTATCGCAAATCAGACTTATCAGATATCGGAATTCAGTTCTGTCCGATATCTTTGAGCAATTGCGATATCGGACAAAGGGTGCATTTGCGATATCGGACAAAGAAGAGTTTTCTAATTTGACAGTTTCAGTCCCTCTCTTTTCCAGCAGCTTTTTGGATGTTTCAGATTTGACAGAATTGGCCCTCGTACTTGTGTAAAACGATTTCAAAGTTAAATAACTTTTAAGGATTTGATTCGAACGTAATTTCGTCAACTCAAAAGTGAACTCGGTATTTTAACTCTTGTATAAGAGTGTAAAATACTTCGACAAACGGATATCTACTCTCTTGTATAAGAGTGTTAGATTTTATATAAATTGCCAATTTATATAAATTTGATATATTTCTATCTAAATTGACATTTTGCCATAATTTATATAAATTGTGGTCAAATTGAAATTTCTATAGAAATTGTCATTTTATCTAAATTGTAATTTACATAACTTTTTCGAAATTTGTAAACTTTTGACTTTGTCTTAATTATACTCTAATCAAATTTTGTAACTTTATTTAAATTTGTTTCGTTCATTTAAACCTACAACTTCAACGATCATCAACAACAAACCAAGTTCAACCTTCAACAACAACATCTCCTACTTTGTTGCAAAGATCCTCAATCCACTTTATCATACAATATTTCAAAGATGACTACACAACAAGATATTCATGCTGCAGGTTCAGAAAACCGACCTCCAATGTTAGAAAAAGGTGGTTATCTTCCATGGACGAGTCGTATGAGAAGATACATGAAAACCAAGCCTAACGGTCAAGGTAGACTCTTGATTAAATCCATATATGAAGGTCCATTCAAGCCTCGTAGGATTGTAGTAACAGCTGAAGATCGAACTTCAGAACCTCCCGTCGCAGCAACTTACAAAATCCAAGAAGAAAAGGATTATACGCCAGCTGACTGGAAGCAAATTGAAGCTGATGACATGGCAATGCATTTAATCCAACTCGGTTTACCACAAGAAATATTATGTGTTGTAGATAGTTGTAAAACTGCTTATGAAATGTGGGATTGAGTTAGACGACTTTGTTATGGTACAGAAATCGGTAAACAAGACATGGAAAACAAGCTTCTGACTGAATGGGAGAAGTTCACACCCACACCAGCTGAACAGATTGAATCTTACTACACACGGTTTTGTACTCTAATGAATGAGTTGATCAGACACAATTTGGCGCCTAAAAAAATTGTTCAAAACATCAAGTTCATCAACAACTTTCCGGAAGAATGGGGACGATATGTCACTATTGTCAACCAAACTAAGAATCTTCACGAGGTGAACTATGATCAGCTCTATGACTTCCTAAAACAAAACCAAGCAGAGGCAAATGAAGTCAGAAAAGAGAAACAAGCAAAACAACAAGATCCTCTTGCACTCATAGTCCAATCACCTACACCTGCAACAGTAAATGCACAACCTTCATCATCATCCACTTAGCAATTCATGCAACAACAGTATATTCCACAATCACCATTCTACCCACAACAACAACATGTCATCCCACAACAACAATACCCGCAACACCCAGAACCAGAGTTTAATGCTCAGGACGAGTCAGCTGATGCTTTGACTCAAGCTTTTGCTTACCTAACAAAAGCATTCCAAGGACGCTACTCCACACCCACCAACAACAATCAACGAATCTCATCGAATACTCGCAACAAGCAGATTGCACAGCCGAGTTTCAACATGGGACAGCAAGGACAGATGGTCGGGGGATATGGAATTCAGCAGGGATATGCTCCACGATATCAGATGGGTAATCAGAATGCAGGGCAGTTTGCAGGGAATCAGATGGGTACAACTGTTGGTAATCAAAGGGGTCAGAATGCTGGGAATCAGTTTGGGAATGTTGCTGCTCAGGGAACTGGGAATAGGAATCAGGGTAATATGATGAAGTGCTTCAACTGTCAGGGTATTGGTCATATGGCTAGGAACTGTCCAGACAAGCCGAATAAGAGGGATCCAGCGTATTTGCAGAAAGCATTAATGTTGGCAAACAAGGAAACGGCTGGGCTTCAGTTGAGTGCAGAAGAGAATGACTTCATGGCTATTATGGATAACTCTGAAGATCAAGAGGACATCGATGCAAACTGCATTTTCATGGCTAATCTCCAGGAGGCAAAGTACGACACGGACTCGGAAGCACCTCCTGCTTTTGATACTAATGCGGTTTCTGAGGTACAACCATATGCTACATGTCACAATAATGAAATGTTTGATATGTCACCTCAAAATGAACAGTTTCCTGATACTCTTAATCTCATTTATGATACATACATGGACGAACCAAGTTGTAGTAATACTAGTTTGGTAACTCTAGATATGGATCCTAATGAAGAATTCGAGTCACAGCATACTGATAATGATGAGGAAACACGTGCTATGTTTGAATCATTATTGCAAAATTGTAGTTTGGAAATTGAAAAGGTCAAAAAGATCAATCGCGAGGTTAAGGCCGCGAATGAAAAATTGACCGCTGAGCTTGAGAGTTATAAGGTGAATGCACAAGCTTTTGATTTTCATAACGATCGACAGTCTGAACTTGAAAATAGTTTAAGAGATTCTGTTTTAAGAGAACAACATTTGCAAATCAAATTTGACACTCTTGATGTTAATTTGAACAATAAAATAAAATCCTTAAACACAGAAATTTCTGAACTAAACAACCAACTTTCAAAACAAAAATCAACTTATTCTAATCTTGAAAAAGAAAAGAAGGAGTTGAATGAAAGGTTTTCAAAATGAGAAATGGATCTTCTTAAAGAGATCACTGACAAAAAGGAAACCATTGCAAAGTTGGAAGATTTACTTGTAAAAACGGGTCATTCAGCACAAACGATTAATTTGTTAATAAATGATAAAAACCCGATTTTACATACATTAAAGAAAACGGCTATCGGTTGTGAAAACCCTTACTATCTCAAGAAAGCTCAGAGTGTACAGAATGTGTTATATAATGGTAGTGTGCTAAATGATAATCATGATCCGATTGAGATTTATGATTCGGATGAAACGATTGAGCGTACTGAAAAGAGACGTGTCAAAATGAGACAAATGAACCTGGAAATTAAACCAATTGATTATAACAAACTTAATGCAGATTCAGGCGTTCATTTGGTTCAAAAAGAGTCACCATTGTTTTTTAACAACCTGTGGCTGTCACAAAACGAATATTTGCTTCAAAACATCTGTCTAACATTCAACAAATGGCATCTAAAAACACTTATGATACAAGTGCAGCTAGACTATATTTGGTGGATCTTAAACAGAGAATTGAAACACTTCAAAGTATTGTGGCTTCCAAAACAAACAGTCAAAAATTTGAATGGTTTTCAGGTGTTCAGGATGAAATTAAAGAGATTTTTGAAACGGAAATTAATCCACATATTGCTGCAATCTATGCGGTTGTTCAAAATGTGGAAAATAATCTTTTAAAAGAGTCTGCAGAATTCGTTAAGGATCACAAATCCTTAGTGAAGGAAGCAAATGAATACTTGGAACGAATAAAGGTTTTGGAACAACAAAATGACATGATCTCTGAAGAAGCTCTATCGATCGACATTATGTCTATTATTTACCAAACATATTCTGTGGAAGATGATGAAAGACTTCAGGATGAGACTTCTGAAATTGTTGTAAAATATGAAAAGGCGCTTCTTAAGCTTGAAAAGCAAAATGTTACATATTTTAAACAACTTGATACGAAAAAGGAAGAATGCAAGTATGACAAATTGTCGTATGATCGCTCTTATAAAAACATGCAAGGTCAAATTGATTTTTTGAAGTCTCAACTTGCAAGTCAAAAAGGGCAGGGTGAGGAAACTACGGGTATTGCACCATCAACCCCCTTGCCTAGTGAGAAACAAAAAGAGAAAGCAGTTGTCCAAACATCAAATGTAATAGCGCCTGGCCTTTATAGGATTAGTCCCACTACTGCGTCTGCCTCTACATCTAAAACATATAGGGCGATAGACAAAAGTAAGAAATATAATCCAAATGAGTCTAGGAATGCTACAACAACATCTAAGGACAACAACATAAATTCTAATGAGTGTGCCTTACCTTCTACAGGATTAGAAAGCAACTCTAGGAGCAAAAGACAGTCTAGGAGCAATAACAAGAAACCTAGTGTCTCGCCTGTTTCTGAGAGTGCATGCAAGAAAGTAGAAGAACGCCATAGGAATTTACCGCTTTCCAAGAAGAAACATGTATCATCTAGTTGTAATGTTAAGACTCCTGTTTCTAATGCATGTAATGATTCTGATTGTTTAATGCAAAAGAAATCTTTGTCTGTAAATGCTTGTGATGATATTGTTTCTGATACTGTGAATGTGAATGATATGCCTGAACAGAAAAAGGTTCCTTCAATAACTAGGGCTAAGTCTAGATATATTCGAAGACTCATTGCAAAAGCTAGGAAAACCACTAGTAGCCTGTTACCTAAGGACCATACTAAGTTTTGTGCATGGAAACCAACGGGTAGAATGTTCACACTTAAGAATGGCATGTTAGACGTAGTTCTCAATGCATCAACGGAAACCATCTCCAAGTGTAATTCACCTGTTTCATCTAACCCACTGGAACCAAATGTTAAACGGTTTCCATATACAAAATCATCTGTTCTTCGCAGGTCATTGAAATTTGTCTTTGGATCGTCGACTCGGGTTGCTCCAAGCACATGACCGGGAATCTGAAGCTGCTGATCAATTTTGTGTGGCAGTTCATGGGGACTGTACGGTTTGGGAATGATCATGTTGCAGCTATTCTGGGTTATGGAGATCTTCGGTTTGGAAACTACTTGATCACTCGAGTTTACTATGTCGAAGGGTTGGGACACAATCTGTTCTCTGTCGGGCAATTTTGTGATGCTGATTTAGAGGTTGCTTTTAGGAGAAACACTTGCTTTGTTAGGAATTTGGTTGGAAATGATCTCTTAATTGGGAATCGTGGCACCAATCTCTATGCAATTGACATAAACCAAATGACCTCTTCATCACCTATTTGTCTCATGACCAGGGCAGGCGAAACAAAATCCTGGTTGTGGCATAGACGGTTGTCCCATCTTAACTTTGACACAATCAACAAGCTTTCCAAAGACAACATCGTCTCCGGTCTTCCGAAGTTTAAATACACCAAAGAACACCTATGTCCATCATGTGAGCAAGGAAAGAGAAAAAGGGCAACATATAAACCTAAAACCGTACCTAGTTCGGTTGATAGGTTGCATTTGTTGCATATGGACTTATGTGGCCCAATGAGAGTTCAAAGCATAAATGGGAAAAAGTATATTCTTGTAATTGTTGACGACTACTCAAGATATACATGGGTAAAGTTTTTGAGATCAAAAGACGAAGCACCAGGCACCATCATCACCTTTCTGAAGCGGATTCAAGTTCTACTTCAAGCTCCAGTTAGGATAGTAAGAACTGACAATGGCACGGAATTTGTAAATCAGGAGTTAAGAACATTCTTTGCAGAAACTGGTATTACACACCAGACATGAGCTGTCAGAACTCCACAGCAGAATGGAGTAGTTGAAAGAAGAAACAGAACTCTTGTGGAAGCTGCTTGCACAATGCTGATTTATTCCAGTGCACCGTTATTCTTATGGGCTGATGTTGTTTCTACTGCTTGTTTTACTCAAAACCGATCCCTAATCCATCCAAGATTCAATAAAACCCCATATGAACTTGTCAACAAACGAAAACCGGATATTTCTTATCTTCATGTATTTGGCGCTTTATGCTATCCAACAAATGACAGGGAAGATCTGGGAAAGTTGAAGGCTAAGGGTGATATTGGAATCTTCATTGGGTATTCTGAAAACTCGAGGGCATTCAGGGTGTATAACAGGAGAACGAAGAAGGTTATGGAGACGATGAATGTGAAGTTTGATGAAATTTCACAAATGGCTTCTGAGAGACTCGCTCTAGAACCCGCGCTTAACCCAATGACTTCCGGACATATCAGTTCGGGACTCGCACCTCAAGGAGCTCAATCAATTCATGACGAACAACCCACAAATCAGGAACTGGATAATTTCTTCGAGTTTATGTTTGATGAATACTATGGTGGCACTTCGAAAAATGCATCTAACCAACATTCCGCTGCAACCACTCAACATCAACAACCACCACCACCACCACTAAATCTAGATGCATCCACAACATTCGAAGCTGGTGCACCAACTCCCTCAACATCAACGTCATCAACATCTACTCCAGCAACTCCAGTAATTGAAATTGTTCTGCCAAGAATTGATGAGCAAGAACAAAATAATGCTGTGTTAGACGATGAAGTCTTTGAAAACCCGTTTGGAACGGAATCTGGTGAATCATCTTCCAGATTACATGAACCGACTAACACACATTTGTTCAGTCCAAGGTACCCTTCAACATTACAGTGGACAAAAGACCATCCGATTGAACAGGTTATTGGTGAACCCTCAAGACCAATTCAGACGAGAAAACAACTTCACACCGATTGCGACATGTGCATCTATGTCTGCTCAGTCAGTCTCATAGAACCTAAGAACATTCGGGAAGCAATGGCAGATAATGCCTGGATTGAAGCGATGCAGGAAGAACTTCTTCAATTTCAAATCCATGACACCTGGGATTTAGTTCCAAGACCAATTGACAAACTAGTCATTGATCTTAAGTGGTTATGGAAAAACAAAAAAGATGAAGAAATGACTGTAATTCGCAACAAAGCTCGTCTGGTGGCAAAGGGATACAGACAGGAAGAAGGGATAGATTTTGAAGAGTCATTCGCACCAGTTGCAAGGCTTGAAGCAGTCAGGATTTTCTTAGCTTATGCCGCTCACAAGAACATCACGGTTTATCAGATGGACATCAAGACAGCCTTCTTGAATGGAACTCTGAAAGAAGAAGTGTACGTGAGTCAGCCAGACGGATTCGTTGACAAGGATCATCCAGAATACGCCTACAAGCTAAAGAAAGCAATCTATGGTTTGAAACAAGCCCCACGGCGTGGTATGACGAGTTATCATCTTACCTACTTCATAATAATTTCACCAAAGGAACAATTGATCCAACCTTGTTTACAAGAAAATACAAAAATGATATTTTGATTGTTCAGATTTACGTGGACGACATCATATTTGGGTCCACTAATCCGCAACATTCAAAACATTTTGAAAATCTCATGAAAAGCAAATTCGAAATGTCCATGATGGGTGAATTAAAATTCTTTTTAGGCTTACAAATTCATTAATCCCCACTTGGAATTTTTCTTAATCAGGCTAAATATACAATTGAGATTTTGAAAAAACATGGAATGGACAATTGTGACTCTGTTGGTACTCCAATGGTCACTTCACCCAAAATAGGCGCTGACCTATATGGGAAACCCATGGATCCGAAGAAATATCGGAGCATGATTGGGTCTCTCATGTACCTAACTGCAAGCCGACCAGATATTCATTTTGTTGTTTGCTTACTTGCACGGTTTCAGGCAAGGCCTACCGAACTTCACCTCCAAGAGGTTAAACGGATCTTTCGGTACCTTCGAAGAACCATTAACATGGGTCTTTGGTATCCGAAGGATTCGGAGTTTACACTAATAGCATTTTCAGATGCAGACCATGCCGGTTGCCAAGTTACAGCGAAAAGTACATCAGGCGGAGCGCAATTTCTGGGAGAAAAGCTAGTAGGCTGGTCCTCAAGGAAACAAAACTGCACTGCTTTATCAACAACAGAAGCCAAGTATGTGTCTCTATCTGCGTGTTGTGCCCAAGTTCTATGGATGAGGACACAACTAACAGATTATGGTTTCTCTTTCGATCGCATACCTTTGTATTGCGACTCGAAAAGTGCCATAGCCATCTCGTGCAATCCAGTGCAACACTCGAAGACCAAGCATATTAGAGTCCGCTATCACTTCATAAAAGAGCACGTTGAAGAGGGTACTGTTGAATTGTTTTTCGTGAAGACTGAATACCAGCTCGCCGATCTATTTACTAAGGCCCTCCCAAAAGAGCGGTTTGAAAACTTAGTTCGTCGAATTGGAATGCGAAGCCTAAGTCCCGAAGAGTTAGAAAGTCTTCTCGAATCTTCGTGATTTATATCAACAAGCTTCGCATGTAAATACTTTTGTAAATATATACTTGTTAAAATTAATACTGTAAATATAGAAATTTTCAAAAAGACATAAAAAATATAAAACTCAAAAACCAAAAATATTCTTCTCACGACATGTCTCTCGTATAATCGATATTCTGTACGTATCTAGAAATGTCATTCAACAATGATACGGGCATGTACAGATGCTTGAGCGAGAGTTCTTTTTTATGTTTTTCTAAAACATGTCGTTTCTCAAATTTTTCTTCATTAAGGCCTTCGTGCATTTCAGTACGAAACCCGCGCTACATTGAATGACTTCTGATTATTTCCGATCAGGACTCGCAATGTTAATGGCGAAACGCAAAAACCTTGAGCACTTAATCAAAATGATTTCAAGAAGATTGTTTCTAAGTCTTTAAATGAATTTTGTGCTTAAGATAACTCCCTCTAACACCCTTAACTGCTTTTAAACTCAAATGTTTAATAATATGCTTTGTTTAAGGGGGAGTATAAAAACAAAGTTGTTCCATTTTCATGCTAATATCAGTCCGTATCTCCACAAAAAGTTTCATTTTAATCAACTGTTTTCAAAAATACCACTTCATGCTATTTTTGAGGGGGAGATTAAGTGTTTATTAAATATACGGGGGAGAGGACATGATTAAAATGTTATCAAAAAGAAGTTTTGTGGTTTGAATCTCAAAACGAGTTCTTCAAAAGACTCAGTTGAACCCTCGAATTGACGAAACTAAATGTCCGTTATCGAAAAGACGTGTCCTGGATGGGTAATAATTTCAAGCTGGTTTTCCAGTGATGTAAGCGTGTCTCGCAAAGGACTTGTCTGAGTAGAATGTACCAATTAGAGAGATGATCATTGAATATGACCGGGACGGGTAATAATTTCAAACTAGTCTAACTAGTGATGTAAGCGTGTCTCGTGAAGGTCGTGTTCATTGAAAGTCGATCATTTCAAATGTGCGAACTCTACCCGACATGTGCAGTTTATTTAAAAATTGCATGAGCACATGTGAAGGGGGAGTGTTTCAAAAATGCAAAACTCTCGATGTGTTAACAAAATGTGTTTTCTGATAAACACGTTGAGAGATTTTCACAAGGTTTAATGGCATGTGACAAATAATCTAGGATAATCATGGAGTAATAAGGTGATTATGGTTAGGTTATGTCCAATGATTTGCCAGAACCGGAGGGATCTACCCAAGGACAATTCCAATAGCTTAGAATTAGAAGTCCTTAGGTATGATTGGAAAAAGGAGTATAATGAGAAAGGAGAAAGAAGGGGTTGAAGAATGAAAAAGAAAAGTTTTTGTAAGGGTGAAAAGAAATAGCCTTCCATGAAAACTTAGGTCAGAAACCGGGTCAATACATCTGCTATCGGTACTCACTAAGGTGATACTGGTATTGAAGACAAGACGTCATGGACCCAGTGATGCACTGCACCACCCCTCCTATCCACTCAGATATCTCTCAAAAGATATTTGTTTCATTTCTCACGGAGAACACTATATAATCTATCGACCTCTCACTCCGAGATGTGTTGATATTGAAAAGGTGGCACTCTGCTCCATGCCTCTGACGACTAAAACCAAAACGCACATTATTGAGTCTAGAGACATGAGATTCATCAAAGATCTCTTAGGAACACTTCCTATGTAATACACTTGTGTTCACTCAAAAGGATACAAGTTGTATGAGTCTTAATGAGATCTAAGGATCTTGCCTCACGACATGATGGCCGCTGGACGATTTATTGCTAACTGTCTTATGCAGGTACCGACGAAAGTCCATCCACCATCATCATCTACAACGACGACGCATCCAGACAGAAGAAGTAGATCAAGGCAGGAACTAACAAAAGACGATACTTTGAAGATCACAGTGCATGAAGGAACATCAAATGAAGAATAATATACATTGACACGCAAAGTTCTAGACATTGAAGGCAAATGACCAATCCCGAGAGCATCATTGAAATGACCATCCCTTAGGGGGAGATTGTTAGCATTTATTTTAATGCTATTTAGGAAGTGATGGTCATTTGGCATTTATAATCAACGTGTCATGTATAATATCTATTAAGCATTGTGGGCTTGTAGCATTAGAATTAATTAGTGATAGCATATAAGTGTAATGTAATTACCAAGCCCACATTAAGTCCACATCTAAGTTTCATCAAAGCCTACCAAAGGCCCACTTTGGTTGGCTGTGTTTCATATTTAACGCACACACACACTCTGCTCTTTGTGTGTCTCATCATTTGTAAAGAGAGTGTGTGTGTGTTTTACCCCATAGTCTTTTGTATTATTTTCTCTCAAGAATATAAGCATTCGACTAGAAATTTAACCTATGATCCACATCTCTCTTGTTCTTAATATTGTGTTTGTGAGTCATCATCTTGTTCTTGTGTCGAATTGTATGTAAAGAGAAAGTGATCGGTTCTTCATTCAAAGGGAAAGTCGATCATTACAGATTTGGTTAACAACAAACTTCATCATTTTTGTTTGAAAATAATACCATCATTTTGACATACCTAATACATTCTTCATTTTTTTTTTATTATTTATTTATTATTATTTTTTATTTTATTATTTTTTTTGTACAACCAATGAATAAAACGAATCACAAATGTGTTTGGGAAAAAAATATTATTAAAAACTAATTGATGTTGATTTTGTCTAAACATCTTATTAATTATCCGAAAATGTAACTAACTTGAAACATCTCCGAGTATTGTGTAGTTAACTTTTTTATTATTATTTATTTTATTTTTCTTTTGCTATTATAATACCAAAGTTTTAAATTTGGAATTTTATGTGTATTTGTGACCATTTTACCCATACTTTACTTTTACTACCTATTAACAACGAAAGGCAAATTGGTCATTGTACATGAACAAAATAAACATAAAACTCCGAATTCAAAACTTTAATACACACAAAAGTCAAAATTTATATTTTTTGTGTTATAATAGTAAAAAAAAGATAGGTACATAATACTTGAAAAAATATAGATACATTTTCAGATAATTATCCTTTGTTCAAAATATATTCTTTTGTTAGCAAACCGTTATTTGTATGCTAATTTAGTTTTAAAAGAGGAAAAAATTAGGGTGTTCACAAATCAGGTAATACCCACAAGACCCGAAAACCGAAACCGAACCGAGCCAAATAAAATCAAATCGAAATTGTAATCGAACGAATTTGCTAGAACCGAACGGACACGAATTAAATATTCAGATTTCGGTTCAACCAAAAAACAAAAAAAAACTAAACTAATTGAACCGAATAACCCGATAACCAAACTGATTTTAAGCCTTTTGGTTTGCACCTATGGGAATAAATGAATGACTATGGAAATGATATATTTTAATTGTTTCATGATAATGAGTATGGTCATATCCTTATATTTGCCATACATTAAAGGTGGTAAGGGACCTAGGAATGAGTCTATCATTCTTAAGTGCCCACCACTGCTTTCAAATTCATACCGATTGTGATTCCTATCATTAAACCAAACGAAAAAGAGTAAAAGGTATTAAACCAGTCTATTAAGTCAAACAACCCAACGGTCCAACCCATCTAACCCAACCCAACCCAACATTTGAACCCATTTCCTAAAACCACATTTCACAATCACCCATAACCCATAACCAAACACCTTCAACGACCAAACACCATCATCATGTTACCATCCTTGAGACAACGTACACTATCATCCATCAACCAATACAGATCCTTCTGCACATCCTTAGTCAACGATCCAATCAACACCAATGGAAACAACAAACTGACAGAGTTGTTGAAAATAGAAGAAGTTGAGAAGATATTAAAAGATGACAACACCATGCTAAAAATGCCTAATCTATCCTTTTGTCTAGCTATTTTAGTGATCAATATGTTTTCTCTCTTTTTTTGTTACAAGCTTGTTTCATATCTTGAACATTACGTGATATATAGTACAGATTTTAACACGTCTATACTCAATACAAAAATATTTACCGTTTAGTAAAAAACACTACGACGATGGTTTATGTTACAAATATATACGGTTATAATATCTATAGTAAGTACATAATAATTCCTTGCTGGAATAGTTTAACCGGTGGTTGATAAGGTATCGATTTTGTACTTAAAATTCGACAATGTTACGGTTTCACAAGGCAAAAACGCGTCGGTATAATTTGAAGTTCAAACCATAAGGCTATGCACAGTCGTTGACCCAAGCGACCTGGGTCACCGGCTGCCAAGTCAGCTTTCTCTCTCCGGCGACCAGAAGCGACCAAAGTGGCACAGTCGATGACCGATTTTTTTTTCTTTAATCAAACATTTAAAAAAAACTTAAAATTCATTAATAATAAAAACATTACAATACTAAATTAAAAACATTACAATACTAAATTTAAAAAAAATAATAAAAAAAAAAAAAAAAAAAAAAAAAACGGGTAAACTAATCAACTAAATTCTATTTGTCTTTGATTTATGCCTTAAGCTGCCTAAGATGATTTTGGTGACTTTCGGGCAAAGTTGGGTCGATTTTGGAGTAGTAGAAGATCAACTCTTGGTTCTTGGTTGATTTTTCCATGAGTTCGACCTGTTTTCGTTAAAGTGCTATTTTCTATCTTTTCATGGCCAGCTCTTCTTGCTTCATCTTCAGATACTCATCTTCAACGACCTTCTTTTTTCCCTCTTTTGACGGCTTCGATTTGAAGAAGTTCTTGGTTAGCGAAGCTACAAACGATTGTGGTGGATCACGAGAGGAGGACGATGATTTCTTCCTAGCTGCGTCACGACCTTCTGGTCGTGATTCTCTAGTATCGTCTTCAGTTTCAGAATCATCGACTTCTTGAAAATTCAAAGGACCTTGTGTTGACCCCGAGGTTGTTGTAGAGCCCTTTGTTTTCTTCCGACTATTCGTTCGGATAGCATCCCCCTCCGTCTTCCAAGCATCGTGATGCCTCAAGATTTTCCAACATTCTACCAAGTTGAAATCATGGCCGTAAATCATACGGTATTCCCTCAAAGCTTTCTCACTATCATCAACATCATTCTCACCACTACCATGGTTAAGCTTGATATTATCCATGATAGCAGCAAAATTTCCAACCCTACTCCGAATCTGATTCTTCCATTTGCTGTTGATAGAGTCGTAGCTTCTTGATGAACCGGTTTCTTTATGAAAATACGCTATCGCCTCTTCCCAAAAGTGGTGCCTGTTAATAGCGTTTCCTCGCTAGGAATTTTCCGACACAAAAACCCAAGCTTTACAAAGAGCGATCTCTTCCGCCTTTGTCCATGATGCCTGTTTTTGGAATGGTTCGGCCTTCTTCCCTTTGTCCTTCGCCTTTGTGGCACGTCGCGAAGAGGTCCTTGGTTTGACGAGTGATGTCTCTTCGACATCGTCATCGTCTTCAACGGGGAAAGAACCGTGGTACGAACCATGGTAAGAACCGTGACCCGAACCTTGCCCCACCGACGCATCTTGAGTCGGATATTGTTGCGTCACTTGGTTGTCCATAAAATCCTCAAAATCCATCTCAAGATTAACACCCCGAATAGGAGAATAATCTTGATACGGTTGGGGAGATTGCAAGAAATCCATGTTAGGCCGATACAACGACCCACTTGGTTCTTGGTAATAATCCGTATTAGGACGATACGGTGGAACATATGGACGATTAACGTAAAATGGGTTTTGATTTTGGTTGGGTTGTGGTAATCGTGATGAGTATTCAAAAGAGGGTGCACGAAATCGAATACCCCGTTGTTGTGGTGGTGTTATGCCGGTTAGTTGGAAGTTGTTTTCCGGCGAGAAATTCAAATTCAGAGCATTTTGGAGTAGTCGGGATCGTCGGTCTTTTGATGTGGGAGTGTTTTTCTTTGACATGATGAGAAGTGGTTTATGGATGATAAGTTGAATATGAATTGTGTTTGAAATTGTGTGTTTAGATGTGTGTTTGAGGTGTGTATTTATAAGGTTGAAAAAGTTTTTTTTTTTGATTTTAGTTGGAAATGTGTATTGATTGGTTTGATGCAAATGGTTTAAACTCGGTCGGTTGAAGGACCGACTTTGGATTTGGAAGACAAGCGACCGATCTTGTACAAAGGAAGCGACCAACATTTGTATCGATCGGTTTGATGCGGGAGTGGCGACCGACCGATTAATTCAGTTGGGTTATGCATAGCCTAAGCAACTACATGTAAAGAAGATGGAATAAACAAATGCGAAAATCCAAAATTGAAAAAGAAATTGAAGTGAAAGGACTTACAATTTGTCAAGAGTAAATTACACGGATGGTCCTTGTGGTTGGCGTTGACTTTCAAGTATGGTCCCTTGACTTTTTTTTTTGCACTCACAGTCCCTAACTCAGAAACTACTAACACAGATGGTCCCTTGACCAAACGTCCGTTAAAGTTGACTGTTAAAGCCCCTCATGTGACTTGCACATGAGGGCAAAATAGTCTTTTAGTGTTTAACCACAGGGACCATATGTGTAACTTAGTTCTTCAATTAGCACCACCACCCTCTACCACCAGCACCACCCTCCTCTACCACCACACAACCCCATTTCCCAAATACATTTTGATACTGCATCATCACCATCATCATCACCATAACCAACCACCAATAACCACCATCATCACTATAACCAACCACCAATAACCACCATAACAACCACGACAAATCAAGATTTTTAAAACCCACATCAAGATTCAAACTTTATCACTAACCCATGATTAAAATGCAAACCCCATCACCAACAACCACCACAACCATCATCATAACCATCACAACACTCATCAACTGGAAAAACAAGATCCATCTGATCACAATTAGCATTTAAGCTGAAATTCCATCCACTAATACAAGAGTTAGGATCTCAATGATTTTAAAGAAAGAAACATATCGACTTTTTTGGACATGTGCAGTGCTTAGACATCAGAAGTACTAGCGATGTGCAGCTTCAAGAACTCTAACTCAATCTCTAAATTAGACCTCTTTTTCTTCTCATTTTCTAACTCAATCCTTAGTTTCTCTATCACTTGCATTAGATGTTCTTCTTTGCTACCATTGTCGCCACCATGACTATTATGATCATTATCTCGTGTCTCTTCTGCTCCGACCATCGTAAGCATAAGCTTTACCTTGTCTCTTTGTTCATCCAAACTTTTCTTCAAAGTCGTTAAACTCTTAACCACGGTTTCCCTATCAACGCCATCACTCCCAAAACTAATATCAACCGCTTCACCACCACCACTTGTAACTGCACTAGCGGAACTTGCTTCGTCTTGATGACTCTTGTTCATGGATAGACCTACATGAAAGAGAAGTATATGCATCAGTTGAAATATATATGTTTTTAATTATTTTACGATATAAAATTCGTACCTTGGTCCAAAAGTATGCTACTTTTGATTGTGTCGCCAACTGGAAAAGCATGATCCATCTGATCACAATTAGCATTTAAACTGAAATTCCATCCACTAATCCTCCTGTGTTTCTAAACGTTACTCCCAGTAAAAGACTCTTCAATATCTTCTTCACTATCACATTTCTTCAACAAAACTAACCAAGAACATAACTAACCATCACATTTCTTCAACAAAAAACAAAACCCATCACTCAACTATAAACCTCAACCAAAAACTAAAACAAAAACAATCTCATCTCCTCAACAAACAACAAACCACAACAGAACCCCGGTCTTTAACAGATCTTAGATCGAAATAAAGATCTCAGGTTATCATTTTTAACAGATCTTTAAAGATCCAAACAATCCCGTCATCGATCTTTAACAAAAACTGAAACCCACAAGATTAAAAAGGAACAAATCATATAAAAGGTTTTCGCGGGTATTGAGTTTATTCAAGTGGGTTTGTGTTTCGGATTGGAGCAGAATCAAGAAAAAGAGAGTGGTTGTGTTTGTGTTTGATATCGGGAGAAAAGTTTATGTTGGTGGCTGGAAGGAAGTAAAAAAATGTGAGGGAGTATAGATGAAGAAGAAATAAGATGTGAGAAGAGGTGAGTGGTGTGACTGAGGATAGAAGAAGGAGAAATAAGATGGGAGGGAGTATTGTGTTAGGACGAAAATACCCTCCACATTACGCACATGTCATAAACTTAACGGCTTGACTAAACGGACGTTTGGTCAAGGGACTATATGTGTTAGTAGTTTTTGAGTTAGGGACTGTGAGTGCAAAAAAAAAAGTCAAGGGACCATACGTGAAAGTCAACGCCAACCACAAGGACCATCCGTGTAATTTACTCATTGTCAAAGTAACAATCAATATTTAAAAAAGATCTTTAAAAAACCTCTTTAAGATCAAAATTATTTCGACTAGTACATTGACTTCAAACCTCAGTTACAAATAAATTGCATTAATTACTTGATGGTTAACGTTGTTTTATACTGACAAGTGTTGTGTTCACCTAAAGTAAGAACATAGTTTTTTGTTTATTACTAGTAATATTTAAATTTTAGTTTTAAAATGTTTATGTTCTTGTTAACTTCGTTGTTTTATTTTTGTGAACCAAATATTTTCTATGACTTTGTAAGCTTTACAAGAGAATTTAAAAAGAATTCCGTGTTATTTTGTTGAACTTTGAGCAAGGAAATAACCTATACTTTCAAAATTATATACAAGACTACTATTTTTATACGAAATAGTTCTCTAAATATACATTTTTTGACATATACAACAAATTAATTGTGCCACTCAATTAATATTTTGACACGTATCCTATTTTTAATTTGAAAAATACTAGTTGTTGGTGGATATTTTTTTGTGACTGACGACTATTTGTTTTTTCGTGCGACCAAATTTTGTTTTTTTTTTCCAAAAGGACAAAAAATAAATCATTTTTTTTTTTTTTTTTTTGAAAAAAGATAAAATTTGGTCGAAAAAAGGCAATAGTTACACAAAAAGCGTAAAGTCAAATCTATATATGGGTAACTTATAGTACGTTAATAACAAAAAATAGGACACGAGTCAAAATATTGATGAAGCCATATAGTCAGTTAGTCGCACAAGTATATTTTGAAAAATGGTTTTCCTTTTTTTCTAAACAGTGGATATATTTTTGTCCATTAAGAAATTTTCTCTTTTTAAATTGTGATGTTTTTTTTTTTTTTTTGAACGGCGGCTTTAAATAAAAACTAGCAAAAGCTAGACAACATTACAAAATTTTCTCTTTTTAAATTGTGATGTTACATGACAACTTTGGTTAATTTACAGAATTTTTCTTACACAACAATTATTTGCTTGGATCGGTACCATAGGATTACTTCATGTGGTCAAATCATCTTGCTATTTGAACATCCTCCATTAAAGCTCAATTGAAAAGGTACAAAGGTTATATGATATCATATGCACATGAGAAACTTCAAATGTTGTATCATACATGATTTTAAAGTTCTGGTATATTACAACGAAACTAGAGTATGAGTTTGCTTGAAAACTTCAAATGTTGGCATAAGCTTAAGCTTAACCCGTAAATTTGTGATACTAAAAACACATTCACGATTCTTAGCTCATGACAAAAGCACGAAGTTTATCATGGTCTTACAAACAAGTATCACAAAAGCTCTTGTCATGTAACGGTTCATAGAAACTTTACCTGCATAGATTATTTGTAAAACAAAGTCTCGTATCGATTACAGAAGAAATTTATAAAATTATAAAACCAATATAAGATACTGAGGAAGAGACTATTTTTCTTTTCTTTTTTCAATTACTTTTGTCGAGAGATGTTGAAGCCGCTTTAGGCGATTTGGTTAACAACAAACTTCATCATTTTTGTTTGAAAATAATACCATCATTTTGACATACCTAATACATTCTTCATTTTTTTTTTTTTTTTTTTTTTATTTTTTTTTGTTTTTGTTTTGTACAACCAATGAATAAAACGAATCACAAACGTGTTTGGGAAAAAAATATTATTAAAAACTAATTGATGTTGATTTTGTCTAAACATCTTATTAATTATCCGAAAATGTAACTAACTTGAAACATCTTCGTGTATTGTGTAGTTAACTTTTTTATTATTATTTATTGTTCAGAAGGCTAATCTTGCCTTGTGTATTCTGGTTTGGTGTTTAACTAAGTCCAGGGGTCTTCAGGTAATTAAGGTAAAGTTGTATATATTGTGTTTTCTTTGTCTTTATTTTGCAGGGGCCAAGTTGTATCTTAGCTAAAGTACAAGGGCTGGAGGAGGTCAAGTGTGAAGTTGAAGCTGCTATATAAGCTTTTGTCTAGTGTTAGGGTTTAGTTAGTTGTTATCTTATCTCTCTGTGTGTATTCGTATTTTTCTCTGTGTTGAGAAGTTGTGAGCATTTGTCTTTGATTCTTTCTTTGTATCTGTTTGAACTCAAAACCAGTTATCACATTTGAAGTGATAGTCTGATGTTGTGAATAAAATAAAAGGGGAGGTTGGTTGAATTCATAATAAACTGTTTTTTCATTGATCTTTGTATACTTTTCCACATGGTATCAGAGCCAGGTTGGCTTTGATACAAAGATCGATTGAGTTTTAAAGTTTTTTGAAAATTAGGGTTTCAAAATTTTTTGGGGCTTTTCAAAATTGAGACTGGATCTGTGTAGATCTTGTGGTTAATCGTAATCTGGGTGGTTGAATCTTGTTTTTTGGGGTTCAATTGTGGTTTAATCGATCAACTCAATTTTTAGGGTTTCTGAAAATTGGGGGGTTTTTGATTCTTGGTGTTTGGTTGTGATTAACGAGTGTTAATCAGTGGTGGTTTTCATTAGATCGTGTTGATCTAGTGTTTGGTTGGTGGTATCGTCTTAATTAGGGTTTTCTGTATCAAACCCTAATTCAGGGGTTGTTTATCTTTTCTTGATTTGATTGATGTTATTGAAATTGTTTTTTAGTTTTCTTTGATTTCTAAAAGATAATTCATAATATTGATCTTTTCTTGATTGTTTCAGGTTCTTGGTTCTATTCCGCTGTGCTTTTGGGGTTTTGATCTTCTTGATCAATCTGTGCTTGGAGTTGCGTGTTTGTAACACCTCTCACACCCTCTCTTAGGAATTTTTTTTTTTTTTTTTTTTTTTTTTTTTTTTTTTTTTTTTTTTTTTGAAACTGATTATGATCCTTATGACCTGGCTTTGATACCATGTGGAAAAGTATACAAAGATCAATGAAAAAACAGTTTATTATGAATTCAACCAACCTCCCCTTTTATTTTATTCACAACATCAGACTATCACTTCAAATGTGATAACTGGTTTTGAGTTCAAACAGATACAAAGAAAGAATCAAAGACAAATGCTCACAACTTCTCAACACAGAGAAAAATACGAATACACACAGAGAGATAAGATAACAACTAACTAAACCCTAACACTAGACAAAAGTTATATAGCAGCTTCAACTTCACACTTGACCTCCTCCAGCCCTTGTACTTTAGCTAAGATACAACTTGGCCCCTGCAAATATAAAGACAAAGAAAACACAATATATAAACTTTACCTTAATTACCTGAAGACCCCTGGACTTAGTTAAACACCAAACCAGAATACACAAGGCAAGATTAGCCTTCTGAACATTCCCCCTTAATCTCAGCCTTGTACATGTCATACAAGCCAAGATCATCACAAAACTTATTGTGCTCCTGCACACTCAAACCTTTTGTAAAAATATCCGCCACATTATCAACAGATTTAACCTTGACAGTTCTAACTACTCCAGCAGAAACTTTTTCCCTTAAGAAAAACAATTCTATTTCAAAATGTTTTGTTTTCTCATGAAATACTGGATTTGCTGCTATTTGAATAGCAGAACTGTTATCACAATGAACAGGAACAGGAAGAGAGATTTTCACATTCAATTCAGCCAATATTTTCTGAATCCAGATAACCTCACAAGTCACAGTATTCATAGCTCTATATTCTGCTTCAGCAGAAGATTTAGAGAGCATAGACTGTTTCTTACTTTTCCAGGAAACCAAACTCTTTCCCAGAAATACACAATAACCCGTCACTGATTTTCTAGTGACTTTACACTTGGCCCAATCAGAGTCAACAAACACACTCAAATCAAGGTTGTTTCCTTTACAGAAGGAAATACCTTTACCAGGAGCATTTTTCAAATACCTCAACACCCTGAATGCCAATTTTAAATGAGATTGCATTGGTGCATGCATAAACTGACTTAAGACATGTACTGCATAACTGATATCAGGTCTTGTATGAGTAAGGTAAATAAGTTTACCCACTAATTTCTGATAATTATTGATACCTACTAAAGGCAAATCAACAATGACCTGATCAGGCTTAGCAGAACTATCTTTAGTCTCAATTGGAGTACTACAGGGCTTACACGCCAACATACCAAATTCGGGACAAAACTTCCAGGCAATATTTTCTTTGAGTCAGAAACAAGTTTCCATCAGACTCAAGAACTTCAATACCCAAGAAATATTTCAGTTTGCCCAAATCTTTGATCAAAAACTTAGAACTCATGAAACTCTTAACTTCATTGATAGCTTGAACATTGTTACCAGTAATAACTATATCATCCACATACACAAGTAAGGCAATGAAAATCCCATTTTTATTTTTAATAAACAATGAAAAATCATTCTTACTTTGTTCAAAGCCATTCTCAATTAAAACTGAAGTCAATTTTTCATTCCACTTTCTAGGGGCTTGTTTCAAACCATATAAAGATTTATTTAACTTGCAAACCCTAGTATCATTCTTATCAGAATACCCATCAGGCAAACACATATACACATCTTCATCAAGTTCACCATATAAAAAAGCGTTATTCACATCCATTTGAAAAATAGGCCAATTATACTGCACTGCTACAGCAAGTAAGCATCTTACAGTAACAATTTTTACAACAGGTGAAAAAGTTTCATCATAGTCAACACCTTCCTTTTGACTACAACCTTTAGCAACCCATCTGGCCTTATATCTTTCAACCTCACCATTAGACTTATATTTAATTTTGAACACCCACTTACTCCAATGGCTTTTCTGCCATCTGGAAGTTCAGTGATGGTCCAAGTTCCATTTCTATTAAGAGCTTCTATTTCAAGATTCATAGCTTCTATCCATCTTATATCATTAGCAGCTTCTTTATAAGTCTTTGGTTCACTTATTTTATTCAAATTGGTTGAAAAATTATAGTTCTCTGTACTCAACTTAGAGTAATTAACTTGTTTATCAATACTATACTCAACTTTAGTATTAACCTCATAGTCACTCAGCTTAGCAGGCATCTGAGTTTTCCTAGATGACTTTCTAACATAAGTTTTAAAAACATTCTGTCTATCAGGTGTCAATGTAGACTCATTAAAAAGATTATTAAACTCATTGAAATAACTGTCATCACCCTCAGACTTGTTTTCATTTTCCTCAAGTGTAGCATTTTCCACTTCATCATTGGCTGCTTCTCCTGGTTCACTAGGATGCACCCCTTCATCCTTATTAGTGAAACCAGTATTCTCAGTACCTCTCAATGATGAAGGGTCTATGCCCTCACTTCCCTTAGGTTTCTTATCTCTCTTTTCATCATAGGGCTCATCTGACAAGTGTTCATCATCTGGGTAATGATTAAAAAAGTTTAAACTATCTGTATTTTGAAAATGAAACTCAAAATCTTTGTTTTCAGACTTATTTTTAAAAGGAAACACTGTTTCATAAAAAGTAACATCCCTTGAGAACAAAATCTTTTTACTTTCAATACTAAACAATTTATAACCTTTTTTCTCAAAAGAATACCCAATAAACACAGATTTTTCAGACCTAGATGAAAACTTATCAGAATTATTTAACACAGTGGCAAAACAAAGACACCCGAAGACTTTTAAATGAGAGATGTTTGGTTCACAGTTATACATGATTTCATATGGAGACTTTCCAGATAAGACAGAACTGGGTAACCTGTTAATCAGGTAAACAGCAGTTAGAACACACTCAGTCCACATGTTTAATGGAATCCCCCCCTGAAACATGAGGGCTCTAGCAACATTAAGCAAATGTCTATGTTTTCTCTCAGCTATTCCATTCTGTTGAGGGGTATGAACACATGAGGTTTGTTGAAGAATTCCATTATCTTTACAAAATTTTTCCATAGTTTGATTTATAAATTCAGTTCCATTATCTGATCTAAACACTTTAACTGTTTTGTCAAACTGATTTTTAATCAAATTATAAAAATTAACAATGTTTTGAAAAACCTCATATTTCCCCCTCAAGAGAAAAACCCAAACAGCTCTAGAGAAATCATCAACAACAGTTAAGAAATACTTGTATCCTTCTCTGCTTTGAACCTTGTAAGGACCCCAAACATCTAAGTGAACCAATTGTCCAATGACATTTGTTTTATGATCACTTAGAGGAAATGGTTCTCTGGTCTGCTTAGCCTTATGGCAAACTTCACAAGGTTCAGCAATAGAATCAATTTTATAAGCAAGTTTATGTTTTAGAATGTTAAGAACTTGGTCAGCAGGATGACCAAGTCTGTTGTGCCAAATACATTTTGACAAACAGCATGCTTGAATATTATTATTAGTTAATTTGGTACCTGTATTAAGAAAATACAACCCATCTTTATGATTCTACCAAAGCTTTTAAATAGTTGTGAATCACTTTGTGGAAGTGGTTCTAACTGCTGTTTACCTGATTAACAGGTTACCCAGTTCTGTCTTATCTGGAAAGTCTCCATATGAAATCATGTATAACTGTGAACCAAACATCTCTCATTTAAAAGTCTTTGGGTGTCTTTGTTTTGCCACTGTGTTAAATAATTCTGATAAGTTTTCATCTAGGTCTGAAAAATCTGTGTTTATTGGGTATTCTTTTGAGAAAAAAGGTTATAAATTGTTTAGTATTGAAAGTAAAAAGATTTTGTTCTCAAGGGATGTTACCTTTTATGAAACAGTGTTTCCTTTTAAAAATAAGTCTGAAAACAAAGATTTTGAGTTTCATTTTCAAAATACAGATAGTTTAAACTTTTTTAATCATTACCCAGATGATGAACACTTGTCAGATGAGCCCTATGATGAAAAGAGAGATAAGAAACCTAAGGGAAGTGAGGGCATAGACCCTTCATCATTGAGAGGTACTGAGAATACTGGTTTCACTAATAAGGATGAAGGGGTGCATCCTAGTGAACCAGGAGAAGCAGCCAATGATGAAGTGGAAAATGCTACACTTGAGGAAAATGAAAACAAGTCTGAGGGTGATGACAGTTATTTCAATGAGTTTAATAATCTTTTTAATGAGTCTACATTGACACCTGATAGACAGAATGTTTTTAAAACTTATGTTAGAAAGTCATCTAGGAAAACTCAGATGCCTGCTAAGCTGAGTGACTATGAGGTTAATACTAAAGTTAAGTATAGTATTGATAAACAAGTTAATTACTCTAAGTTGAGTACAGAGAACTATAATTTTTCAATCAATTTGAATAAAATAAGTGAACCAAAGACTTATAAAGAAGCTGCTAATGATATAAGATGGATAGAAGCTATGAATCTTGAAATAGAAGCTCTTAATAGAAATGGAACTTGGACCATCACTGAACTTCCAGATGGCAGAAAAGCCATTGGAGGTAAGTGGGTGTTCAAAATTAAATATAAGTCTAATGGTGAGGTTGAAAGATATAAGGCCAGATGGGTTGCTAAAGGTTGTAGTCAAAAGGAAGGTGTTGACTATGATGAAACTTTTTCACCTGTTGTAAAAATTGTTACTGTAAGATGCTTACTTGCTGTAGCAGTGCAGTATAATTGGCCTATTTTTCAAATGGATGTGAATAACGCTTTTTTATATGGTGAACTTGATGAAGATGTGTATATGTGTTTGCCTGATGGGTATTCTGATAAGAATGATACTAGGGTTTGCAAGTTAAATAAATCTTTATATGGTTTGAAACAAGCCCCTAGAAAGTGGAATGAAAAATTGACTTCAGTTTTAATTGAGAATGGCTTTGAACAAAGTAAGAATGATTTTTCATTGTTTATTAAAAATAAAAATGGGATTTTCATTGCCTTACTTGTGTATGTGGATGATATAGTTATTACTGGTAACAATGTTCAAGCTATCAATGAAGTTAAGAGTTTCATGAGTTCTAAGTTTTTGATCAAAGATTTGGGCAAACTGAAATATTTCTTGGGTATTGAAGTTCTTGAGTCTGATGGAAACTTGTTTCTGACTCAAAGAAAATATTGCCTGGAAGTTTTGTCCGAATTTGGTATGTTGGCGTGTAAGCCCTGTAGTACTCCAATTGAGACTAAAGATAGTTCTGCTAAGCCTGATCAGGTCATTGTTGATTTGCCTTTAGTAGGTATCAATAATTATCAGAAATTAGTGGGTAAACTTATTTACCTTACTCATACAAGACCTGATATCAGTTATGCAGTACATGTCTTAAGTCAGTTTATGCATGCACCAATGCAATCTCATTTAAAATTGGCATTCAGGGTGTTGAGGTATTTGAAAAATGCTCCTGGTAAAGGTATTTCCTTCTGTAAAGGAAACAACCTTGATTTGAGTGTGTTTGTTGACTCTGATTGGGCCAAGTGTAAAGTCACTAGAAAATCAGTGACGGGTTATTGTGTATTTCTGGGAAAGAGTTTGGTTTCCTGGAAAAGTAAGAAACAGTCTATGCTCTCTAAATCTTCTGCTGAAGCAGAATATAGAGCTATGAATACTGTGACTTGTGAGGTTATCTGGATTCAGAAAATATTGGCTGAATTGAATGTGAAAATCTCTCTTCCTGTTCCTGTTCATTGTGATAACAGTTCTGCTATTCAAATAGCAGCAAATCCAGTATTTCATGAGAAAACAAAACATTTTGAAATAGAATTGTTTTTCTTAAGGGAAAAAGTTTCTGCTGGAGTAGTTAGAACTGTCAAGGTTAAATCTGTTGATAATGTGGCGGATATTTTTACAAAAGGTTTGAGTGTGCAGGAGCACAATAAGTTTTGTGATGATCTTGGCTTGTATGACATGTACAAGGCTGAGATTAAGGGGGAATGTTCAGAAGGCTAATCTTGCCTTGTGTATTCTGGTTTGGTGTTTAACTAAGTCCAGGGGTCTTCAGGTAATTAAGGTAAAGTTGTATATATTGTGTTTTCTTTGTCTTTATATTTGCAGGGGCCAAGTTGTATCTTAGCTAAAGTACAAGGGCTGGAGGAGGTCAAGTGTGAAGTTGAAGCTGCTATATAAGCTTTTGTCTAGTGTTAGGGTTTAGTTAGTTGTTATCTTATCTCTCTGTGTGTATTCGTATTTTTCTCTGTGTTGAGAAGTTGTGAGCATTTGTCTTTGATTCTTTCTTTGTATCTGTTTGAACTCAAAACCAGTTATCACATTTGAAGTGATAGTCTGATGTTGTGAATAAAATAAAAGGGGAGGTTGGTTGAATTCATAATAAACTGTTTTTTCATTGATCTTTGTATACTTTTCCACATGGTATCAGAGCCAGGTTGGCTTTGATACAAAGATCGATTGAGTTTTAAAGGTATACAAAGACATTGTGAATAGTGACTTTACACATGGTATCAAAGCTTTTTTTTTTTTTTTTTTTGAAGTGATAGTCTGCTGTTTCAGGTCATAAGGATCAGTTTACTGCTTCATCTCATTCCTTTACAGATGATCAGTATAAGAAACTGATGGCTTTGATCACTGAGAAATCTGGATCTGGTTGTATACCTGCAAATGTTGCAGGTATGAACTGCGTTGTTAGTTTTTGTTCATCTAGATTTTTCAATCACAATACAAACATTAGCACTTACAGTCTGTATATAGGTTGGATTGTTGACTCTGGTGCAAGTCAACATATGACATACACCATTGTGAACATGTTTAATGTTGTTAAAGTTTCAAAACTTAATATGACCGTTGGTCATCCTAATGGAACTAAAGCTGTTGTCACACATATTGGAAGTCTAAAACTTACAGATAAAATAACTATTCACAATGTCTTGGTAGTTCCGGACTACCAAGTCAGTCTTCTTTCTGTGCACAAACTCAATAAAGATAATAAATATAGAGTGATTTTTGATGAGGATACTTGTTTCATTCAGGATTCTGTTCTAAGGACCCAAGTGGGGACTGGTAATCATAAAGATGGGTTGTATTTTCTTAATACAGGTACCAAATTAACTAATAATAATATTCAAGCATGCTGTTTGTCAAAATGTATTTGGCACAACAGACTTGGTCATCCTGCTGACCAAGTTCTTAACATTCTAAAACATAAACTTGCTTATAAAATTGATTCTATTGCTGAACCTTGTGAAGTTTGCCATAAGGCTAAGCAGACCAGAGAACCATTTCCTCTAAGTGATCATAAAACAAATGTCATTGGACAATTGGTTCACTTAGATGTTTGGGGTCCTTACAAGGTTCAAAGCAGAGAAGGATACAAGTATTTCTTAACTGTTGTTGATGATTTCTCTAGAGCTGTTTGGGTTTTTCTCTTGAGGGGGAAATATGAGGTTTTTCAAAACATTGTTAATTTTTATAATTTGATTAAAAATCAGTTTGACAAAACAGTTAAAGTGTTTAGATCAGATAATGGAACTGAATTTATAAATCAAAATATGGAAAAATTTTGTAAAGATAATGGAATTCTTCAACAAACCTCATGTGTTCATACCCCTCAACAGAATGGAATAGCTGAGAGAAAACATAGACATTTGCTTAATGTTGCTAGAGCCCTCATGTTTCAGGGGGGGATTCCGTTAAACATGTGGACTGAGTGTGTTCTAACTGCTGTTTACCTGATTAACAGGTTACCCAGTTCTGTCTTATCTGGAAAGTCTCCATATGAAATCATGTATAACTGTGAACCAAACATCTCTCATTTAAAAGTCTTTGGGTGTCTTTGTTTTGCCACTGTGTTAAATAATTCTGATAAGTTTTCATCTAGGTCTGAAAAATCTGTGTTTATTGGGTATTCTTTTGAGAAAAAAGGTTATAAATTGTTTAGTATTGAAAGTAAAAAGATTTTGTTCTCAAGGGATGTTACCTTTTATGAAACAGTGTTTCCTTTTAAAAATAAGTCTGAAAACAAAGATTTTGAGTTTCATTTTCAAAATACAGATAGTTTAAACTTTTTTAATCATTACCCAGATGATGAACACTTGTCAGATGAGCCCTATGATGAAAAGAGAGATAAGAAACCTAAGGGAAGTGAGGGCATAGACCCTTCATCATTGAGAGGTACTGAGAATACTGGTTTCACTAATAAGGATGAAGGGGTGCATCCTAGTGAACCAGGAGAAGCAGCCAATGATGAAGTGGAAAATGCTACACTTGAGGAAAATGAAAACAAGTCTGAGGGTGATGACAGTTATTTCAATGAGTTTAATAATCTTTTTAATGAATCTACATTGACACCTGATAGACAGAATGTTTTTAAAACTTATGTTAGAAAGTCATCTAGGAAAACTCAGATGCCTGCTAAGCTGAGTGACTATGAGGTTAATACTAAAGTTAAGTATAGTATTGATAAACAAGTTAATTACTCTAAGTTGAGTACAGAGAACTATAATTTTTCAACCAATTTGAATAAAATAAGTGAACCAAAGACTTATAAAGAAGCTGCTAATGATATAAGATGGATAGAAGCTATGAATCTTGAAATAGAAGCTCTTAATAGAAATGGAACTTGGACCATCATGAACTTCCAGATGGCAGAAAAGCCATTGGAGGTAAGTGGGTGTTCAAAATTAAATATAAGTCTAATGGTGAGGTTGAAAGATATAAGGCCAGATGGGTTGCTAAAGGTTGTAGTCAAAAGGAAGGTGTTGACTATGATGAAACTTTTTCACCTGTTGTAAAAATTGTTACTGTAAGATGCTTACTTGCTGTAGCAGTGCAGTATAATTGGCCTATTTTTCAAATGGATGTGAATAACGCTTTTTTATATGGTGAACTTGATGAAGATGTGTATATGTGTTTGCCTGATGGGTATTCTGATAAGAATGATACTAGGGTTTGCAAGTTAAATAAATCTTTATATGGTTTGAAACAAGCCCCTAGAAAGTGGAATGAAAAATTGACTTCAGTTTTAATTGAGAATGGCTTTGAACAAAGTAAGAATGATTTTTCATTGTTTATTAAAAATAAAAATGGGATTTTCATTGCCTTACTTGTGTATGTGGATGATATAGTTATTACTGGTAACAATGTTCAAGCTATCAATGAAGTTAAGAGTTTCATGAGTTCTAAGTTTTTGATCAAAGATTTGGGCAAACTGAAATATTTCTTGGGTATTGAAGTTCTTGAGTCTGATGGAAACTTGTTTCTGACTCAAAGAAAATATTGTCTGGAAGTTTTGTCCGAATTTGGTATGTTGGCGTGTAAGCCCTGTAGTACTCCAATTGAGACTAAAGATAGTTCTGCTAAGCCTGATCAGGTCATTGTTGATTTGCCTTTAGTAGGTATCAATAATTATCAGAAATTAGTGGGTAAACTTATTTACCTTACTCATACAAGACCTGATATCAGTTATGCAGTACATGTCTTAAGTCAGTTTATGCATGCACCAATGCAATCTCATTTAAAATTGGCATTCAGGGTGTTGAGGTATTTGAAAAATGCTCCTGGTAAAGGTATTTCCTTCTGTAAAGGAAACAACCTTGATTTGAGTGTGTTTGTTGACTCTGATTGGGCCAAGTGTAAAGTCACTAGAAAATCAGTGACGGGTTATTGTGTATTTCTGGGAAAGAGTTTGGTTTCCTGGAAAAGTAAGAAACAGTCTATGCTCTCTAAATCTTCTGCTGAAGCAGAATATAGAGCTATGAATACTGTGACTTGTGAGGTTATCTGGATTCAGAAAATATTGGCTGAATTGAATGTGAAAATCTCTCTTCCTGTTCCTGTTCATTGTGATAACAGTTCTGCTATTCAAATAGCAGCAAATCCAGTATTTCATGAGAAAACAAAACATTTTGAAATAGAATTGTTTTTCTTAAGGGAAAAAGTTTCTGCTGGAGTAGTTAGAACTGTCAAGGTTAAATCTGTTGATAATGTGGCGGATATTTTTACAAAAGGTTTGAGTGTGCAGGAGCACAATAAGTTTTGTGATGATCTTGGCTTGTATGACATGTACAAGGCTGAGATTAAGGGGGAATGTTCAGAAGGCTAATCTTGCCTTGTGTATTCTGGTTTGGTGTTTAACTAAGTCCAGGGGTCTTCAGGTAATTAAGGTAAAGTTGTATATATTGTGTTTTCTTTGTCTTTATATTTGCAGGGGCCAAGTTGTATCTTAGCTAAAGTACAAGGGCTGGAGGAGGTCAAGTGTGAAGTTGAAGCTGCTATATAAGCTTTTGTCTAGTGTTAGGGTTTAGTTAGTTGTTATCTTATCTCTCTGTGTGTATTCGTATTTTTCTCTGTGTTGAGAAGTTGTGAGCATTTGTCTTTGATTCTTTCTTTGTATCTGTTTGAACTCAAAACCAGTTATCACATTTGAAGTGATAGTCTGATGTTGTGAATAAAATAAAAGGGGAGGTTGGTTGAATTCATAATAAACTGTTTTTTCATTGATCTTTGTATACTTTTCCACATTTATTTTATTTTTCTTTTGCTATTATAATACCAATGTTTTAAATTTGGAATTTTATGTGTATTTGTGACCATTTTACCCATAATTTACTTTTACTACCTATTAACAACGAAAGGCAAATTGGTCATTGTACATGAACAAAATACACTTAAAACTCCGAATTCAAAACTTTAATACACACAGAAGTCCAAATTTATATTTTTTGTGTTATAACAGTAAAAAAAGATAGCTACATAATACTTGAAAAAATATAGATACATTTTCAGATAATTATCCTTTGTTCAAAATATATTCTTTTGTTAGCAAACCGTTATTTGTATGCTAATTTAGTTTTAAAAGAGGTAAAAAGTAGGGTGTTCACAAATCAGGTAATACCCACAAGAACCGAAAATCGAAACTGAAACCAAACCGAGCCAAATAAATCATCGAATTGTAATTGAACTTGTAATCGAACGAATTTGCTAGAACCGAACGGACACGAATTAAATATTCAGATTTCGGTTCAACCAAAAAGAAAACAAAAACAAAACTAACTGAACCGAATAACCCGATAACCAAACTGATTTTAAGCCTAAAAGAGTAAAAGGTATTAAACTAGTCTATCAAGTCAAACAACCCAGCCCATCTAACCCAACCCAACCCAACATCTGAACCCATTTCCTAAAACCACATTTCACAATCACGTTAATAACGAAAGTGTTGGTTATTGTACATGAACAAAATACAAACAAAAGTCTAAATTCAAAACTTTATTAATACACACAAAAGTCCAAATTTAAAACTTTTATTTTATAACAGCAAAATAAAAAAATAGCTACGCTGTCCAACACAGAGCTTGAAAAAAATGTCAAGTTAGAGACATTTTTAGATAATTACCCCTTATTAAAAATATCTTCTTTTGTTGGCAACCCGTTATTTGTATGCTAATTCAGTTTTAACAGAGGTAAAAAGTAGGGTGTTCAAATCACGTAATACCCACAAGAATCGAAAATCGAAAATGAACCAAGCCGAATAAAACCGAATTGAACTTGTAATCAAAAGAATTTGTTAGAACCGAACGGACACAAATTAAATATTTAGATTTTGGTTCACCCATAAAAAAGAACTAACCGAACCGAAAACCCCAATAACCAAAATGATTTTAAGCCTATAAGAGTAAAAGGTATTAAACCAGTCTACCGAGTCAAACAACCCATCCCATCTAACCCAACTTGGCCCAACATCTGAACCCATTTCCTAAAACCACATTTCACAATCACCCATAACCCATAACCAAACACCGTCAACAACCAAACACCATCATCATGTTACCATCATTAAGACATCGTACACTATCATCCATCAACCAATACAGATCCTTGTGCACATCCTTAGTCAACGAACCAAACACCACCAATGGAAACAACAAACTAACAGAGTTGTTGAAAATATAAGAAGTTGAGAAGATATTAAAAGATGACAACCCCATGCTAAACATGCCTAATCTATCCTTTTGTCTAGCTATTTTAGCAATCAATATGTTTTCTCTCTTTTTTGTTACAAGCTTGTTTCATATCTTGAACATTACGTGATATAGTACAGATTTTAACACGTCTATAATCAATACAAAAATATTTACCGTTTAGTAAAAAACACTACGACGATGGTTTATGTTATAAATATATACGGTTATAATATCTATAGTAAGTACATCATAATTCCTTGCTGGAATAGTTTAACTGGTGGTTGCTAAGATCTCGATTTTGTACTTAAAATTCGACAATGTTACGGTTTCACAAGGCAAAAACGCGTCGGTATAATTTGAAGTTCAAACCATAAGCAACTACATGTAAAGAAGATGGAATAAACAAATGCGAAAATCCAAAATTGAAAAAGAAATTGAAGTGAAAGGACATACAAATTGTCAAAGTAACAATCAACATTTAAAAAAGATCTTTAAAAAACCTCTTTAAGATCAAAATTATTTCGACTAGTACATTGACTTCAAACCTCAGTTACAAATAAATTGCATTAATTACTTAATGGTTAACGTTGTTTTATACTGACAAGTGACAAGTGTTGTGTTCCCCTAAAATAAGAACATAGTTTTTAGAGTAAATGTCATAAATCGTCCATGTGGTTTACCGGGTTTAACGAAAATGGCCCTTAAACTTTTTTTTTAGGAATCCAGTCCTTGTGGTTTTAACCCGTAACGGGTTTGGTCCCTTGACCAAGATTTCCGTCAGTTGACCGTTTTATATTTCTGAAATGACATAAATACCCTTAAGCGTGTGGTCCTTATGGTTTGTCTCGTATAACAGATTTAGTCCTTACTTTTTTCTTTTTTTTTTTTTTTTTTTTTTTAATTTTTTTGTCCGAATTTTTTAAAATTTTTTGACAAAAGTTTTATAAGACTTTTTTGTCCGAATTTTTTAAAACTTTTGTCAAAAGGACCATTATAAATCAAAAACTTTTGTCCTAATTTTTTTCAAAAAAACAATGTGTTTTTTTAAAACTTTTTTGTCCGAATTTTTTGACAAAAGTTTTAAAATTTTAAAAAAATGTCTTTTTTTAATTTTTTTGACAAAAGTTTTAAAATCAAAAACTTTTGTCCGAATTTTTGTCAAAAAAAAAGTCTTTTTTTAAAACTATTTTGTCTGAATTTTTTGACAAAAGTTTTAAAATTTTAAAAAAATGTATTTTTTTTAAATTTTTTTGACAAAAGTTTTAAAATTTTAAACTTTTGTCTGAATTTTTGTCAAAAAAATGTCTTTTTTTAAAACATTTTTTTTTTAAGTTATTAAAAAAGACTTTTAATAAAAAACATAATTAAAAGTCTTTTATTGAATAACAATTTTATCATTAACTAATTAATTAATTTCTTATTGAAAGTTTGTGATAATAATTTTTAATAATTGTAATATGATAAACTCGATCAAACTATTCTATTTATTAAAATGAGTCATTCTAAAAAAAATGTAGACTATTAATTTGGTACGGAGAGAGTGACAGTGTTATATAGTTGTCTTATGTAGGGCTGAGCAACGGGTCAAACCCGATCCGAAAACCGACAAAAGAAAAAACCCGAACCGAGAACCGAATCGAGAAATAGCTATCGAAACCGAATAAGGTTGGATCGGTTCGGGTTAGCTATTTCGAACCGAAAAAATGTGTTTTGACCCAAACCAAACCGACAAAAACTGAAATAATTATACAAAACCGAAACCGAACCGAATAAGGTCTATTCGGTTCAGTTCGAACCGATTTCGGTTGGTTTGTCGGTTCGAATAAGTTTTTCAGATGATTTTGCTTGGCCCTAGTAGTCAAATGAAATAAACCCATTTAACTTTTTCAGCCCAACCCATTTCCCAAAACCTCATTTCACACCACAGGCCACAACCAAACACCACCACCACCATCATGATGTTACAATCTTTACGACAATCAATCTCAAGGCGGTCAAATATTAACCGATCCTTGTGCACATCCTTAATCAACAAACCAAACACCACCAATGGTAATAATAAAGTAACAGAAGAGCTGTTGAAAATAGAAGAAGTGGAGAAGATATTAAAAGACGTGAGAGCTGATGACGTCAGGGTAATACCGGTTAATAATAATAAAAATGAGTTTACTAGTTTTGTTGTTGTCGCTACTGGTAAGTCTCAGTGGCATGTTCGTAATATTGCTCAAGCCCTCATTTACAAGGTACTAACCTCCCTCCTACTTTTTTTAATATTAATTTATGTTCGTTGTGTTTTTATAGAGCAATTTGTTTCATGAAATGTGTTTGTTAAGCTTATTTGATTTCGGCTTATATTTCATAAGCCCCAATTTTCCTGCTTATTTTGAGACAGGTGGCTTATATGATGTATCATATCATAATAAACTTACATAGGGGGTGTTTGTTTAAGCTTATATGTGGGCTTATTATGAGCTTAATTTGTTTTTCCGCTTATATGAGTTTATCATATCATAATAAACTAATATGGGTGTTTGTTTAAGCTTATATGTGGGCTTATTATGAGCTTATTTGTTTTCCGTTTATATTTCATAAGTCCCAATTTTCCGGCTTATTTGAGACTTGTGGGCTTATTATTATATAAGTTTATCATGAATTGATAAACTCATATAAGCCCACCTGTCTCAAAATAAGCCGTAAAATTGGGACTTATGAAATATAAGCTGAAAAACAAATAAGCTCATAATAAGCCCACATATAAGCTTAAACAAACACCCCCTATGTAAGTTTATTATGATATGATAAACTCATATAAGCCCCAATTTTCCTGCTTATTTTGAAACAGGTGGGCTTATATAATAATAAGCCCACAAGTCTGAAAATAAGCCGGAAAATTGGGGCTTATGAAATATAATCATAAGCCCACATATAAGCTTATTTGATGAGCTTATGAGTTTATTGAAATTTTGAAAAGCTCTATTTTTGGGCTTATGACAGAATCCCAGAAAAATGAGAACTAAGCTCATAAGCCCGTAAAATAAGCAAAACCAAACACCCCCTTAGAGTGAAATAAGCATTTATACATAAGCGATTTAGAATGTTAGGGATTTCAGATGAGTCTGTTTACATATTCTACGGGGGTGTTAGGCGTTTAGGATAGCTTTTTTTTATTTATTTATTTTTATTTATTTTTTTAATCCAAAGCCGTAAGTGGTCTCTGACCACTGCCCACCACTAACCATTTTATTGACTAAAAAAAAGAAAAGAAGAGAAAGGCTTTGTTTGCTTGGTTTCGGGGGCACGAGTTCCTTGACCATGATCCGACCATGACATCACCGCAATGGTGATCATTCCTCATTGCAGGTGCTTTTATAAGCAGCTTAAAGAAGAGCACTTTAGGAGATAGTGCTTAGATCTGTATACTTATTAAAATAAAAATCCCAAAAAGTATATTTAAGAAGATAAGCAGTTAAGGAGAAACATAAGCAATCCCAAACAGCCTCATAGTAAGTAAGCATATCAAACAAACTAGATAAGCAATCCTAAACACCCACTATATGTTTGCCATATATACCCAAAATACAAGTTTTGAATGCATGATCTACAATGTAGTTAAAGCATGGTTTGGGTATATACGACAATTTTGATGTTTAAGTTGGGAAAATATGGAATTGACCATTTTTGAGTAATTAGCTTAGGAGTCGGTGATTATATAAGATATTTAGAATAGAAGAGACAAAAAACACTGGTTTTGAGTAATCAGCATAGGAGTCGATGATTAGATGTAACAAAAATAGAGCTGTGCTGATTATAATTTATACCTATGAGGCTATGAAATCCTTAAATCGCCAACCCTATTTATAGCAGTTTGTTTTGCTACAGATTCTGATGATTTTATATCACACAATTACATTTGAAACTGCAATGCCAAATATTCCACGCGAGGCTTATGAGAATTACTCACCCAATCTTTATCCATTCGAAGTGTTCTTGATTTCTTGTATCAATATGGCATAACTTTTTGTGAATAATTAAGTTTCCCGAATCTCCCGACTATGCAAATTATACAATCCGGATTATTTCATATAATTATATGTAAATCAAATGGATTTTCTAACTGACACGGACCACTTTAAAAGTTGCTAGAAATCTGTATACTCTTGATTTATAGCTACCTCAACAGTTATATCCCTTTTTACTAAAATATAAAGTGCACCTGATTATCAAATGTTGACAATTAGTTATTTGATATTGGGAGCAGGTCAAGCAAAAGCAAACAGGAGCTAAGAGAATGTTGCTACCGAGTGTAGAAGGGCAAGAAGGTGGAAACTGGATTGTCATTGATTCCGGTAAATATTTTCCTCGCCTTGTATGGAAACGTCTTATGATTAAAACTTAATAAGACTAACCATACATGAAGCAAATCCATACATTTGTTGCCTATGAGCTAGGATCATACGAAAACACAAAATCTAACTAAAGGATTGCTTAAATTTATTTATTTTTTCTTTTTTTTTTTAAAGAATTCTTCTTTTACTGTCCCCTTTTTTATCGAAAATTTTCATGGTCATTCAGCAAACAAAATGCATGACTGGGAATCCATTGTGTAAACCATATTAATTTCACATTTTTTACCCATGGAGCTTTCAACTATTGTTTTTGATCTGTTTCCAGTTTTCCACACTTCATGTACAGAAAATGGTTTATCTCTCCCTTTACTGTTTATCCATATTAGTACCAAATCTCTTTTTAAACACTTTCCAAAATTCTAAATCTGCTCATTCGTCACCACGCCA